>NQII01010392.1:0-34633 GCA_002778355.1 Clitarchus hookeri
ATCATGTAGACCTAGACCTAGGTGCAGTGCCAGACCTATGTCAAGTGGTGACAACGACGACGACTCATTGTGTTCTCTTTGTGGACCTAATTATGCATACGATGTAAAAAATAACAGAGAAGCTAAGTGGATTCAATGCTGTTTTTGTCTTCAATGGTATCACTATGATTGTGAGGTGATAAATTTTATGACGATGTCTATATGTGTTCTCAGTGTGAAGATGAATAAGCCTAGGATATTAACTTGAAGAAAAACTATTTTTGACTATAATAAGTGAATAAGCAACATGCAAATACTGTAAAGTTTTCCTTTGTGTATTATAAATATACAACCAATGACAAAATTATAAAAGTGGTGTTAAATGTACTTGTTCTGTTTGATTTTTTAGAGTATCGCGGAATTACAGTACAGCATAACGGAATTACGGTACAGTATCGCGGAATTAGGATACCACTATCACGGAATAAAGGCACTTGTCACAGATTTATGAACCTATGTTACAAATTATAAAAAATATATATATTCCATTGTATGTACTTTTAGAAATGGTCGAAAACTTCTTTAAGTCGTTAGTCATAAAGAGGCTTAACATAAAAAAGGTAACAAGCACATAGTCTTAGAGAGATTGCACTGAATTACTTCCAAAATTATTTATCACGAAATAAAGCAACCTTAACCTACGTATTTAAATATTTCTCAATGATTTCTAAATTTTTTTCAAATTATTTTTTACTTTTTACATAATTTTCCCATTTTTTTTTCGGGATTTTTTAGAATGTACGATTTTTTTTTGTTTCAAAGTCTTTTAAGATTATGGGAGCGGAATCGAGGTCAGTGTCATGGGTCAAGATGAAGGTCACTTGTACCCGATATGGTGGTTGGGCGACGTCACGACATGGCGCCGGTCGGCTCCGACTCCCCATAATCATTCTACTGACGTAAAACTTAACCTCTTTGTCATTACGAAAATAATCCTTGATCATTCAGTTATTTCACACGTCAGAAAAAATCACTTCCTTACATAGAAGTTCAGTAGTGATTTGGTAAGATTCTATGTCGTATTTAGTTACTTCATGCGGATTTAAATCTATTGCCTAACAAAAAAACTGGCGAACTGTTGCTACAGGCTCATCGAGGAAATTAAGTGGCCAAGGTTCACGACTTAAGGCCTTAAGTCATTCCTGAGAAGGGCTTGGAGGTTAACAATAAAAACAGTTTTATTGAAAATATTTACTTCCGTGAAGTGTCNAAGTCATTCCTGAGAAGGGCTTGGAGGTTAACAATAAAAACAGTTTTATTGAAAATATTTACTTCCGTGAAGTGTCTGGGTATGTGAAATTGAGCCTTGACCAAGCGGTAACCACAAAATCTCTAGTGGCCTGGTATAGCGACTTGTTTCTCAAAGAAATATTTTCATTTGCACGACAGAATTAACTAAATATTTCACCTCTTACTCCGTTTCGAGGAATTCAAGCAAAAACGTCAAGTTTAATTATTTGTGTAACTTCTGACAGGCGTGTAATGCCCACGATAGTTGATATACGTAATTCTGATGCTGCTGTACAGAGGCGCCGGTAAGGAAAATGTTTCCATCAATGCAGTTATCGATGAATGAAACACACGTTGGAACTCACCAAACATCCATTTCATTATGGGGCCGGAGTCAGATGATAACATTTGTGAAGCATGATACTGATAATATTATAACATCGGGAAGGCATGTAACTCGAGATGCACTCCATCCGTTCATTACCAGCTTGCACATAGCTATAGGGGTTTTTCACGGCAAACTGAGAACTTTTGAAAGCCCTGCGAATGGTCTACCTGCAGGCACATTATTTATGATTCCACAATATATGAATTAACATTGGCACGCGCCTAATCACTTANGAATGGTCTTCCTGCAGGCACATTATTTATGATTCCACAATATATGAATTAACATTGGCACGCGCCTAATCACTTTAGTCATAAGCCCGTTAAGTAAATCCGTGGAATTACTATAAAAATAAATATGTTACGTATGTATCAATTCTTAGAATTATATATCTATAATAACGCAGAAAGAAAGAGAGATCAGTTCACTATTCACAAATGTTTACTTAAACGCGATGAATTCAACGTTAAGGCATGGAACTACTTTCCTTTGTCGTTGCCAACTTTACTGGGCGAATGCCAGTCAGTAGACCTGTTAAAAAATATGTAGGTAGGTGAAGTGATATTTTTCAAATTCCGGTTTAAAAAATTCCCAATGAACCGTGTATAGCTACTAGAGATGGGAAGGTTGAATGTAAAATTAATGAATTAAGGAGGAATATAAAAGACTATTCCATGTAAACCTTAGCACAAATTCAGTATTAGAAATACAATCTAAATTAAAATACAGGAGTTTTATTCACTTTTTCAGTGGTGTCCAATGCAGACAGAAAAAAAGCTTTTGGCGCAAATGTTGACATTCTCGTTGGGTCGGTATTCAGCTAAGTTTGAAGGTTTCGTGAGTTAGGCTTCGCTGCCTGGTTCCAAGGTCAATTACCTGACTCCCTCCTGTTCAAGGCTTACTTCGCTGGTCAGTTATTAAAGAACGACGCTCTATTGTTGGGCCTGTGGGACTGTCAATATAAGCCTGCCATCATGCGGAGTATATTGCAACTAAACAGAAGGGGAAAAAGCGGGCAGCATGGCGTGGTCGGGCAGTCTGGTTTGTCATGAGCAGTGCAATTTTTTTTTTTTTCGTAAAACGTTCACCATCACATTTTGCATGAAACTAATTAAACTAATTAAGATTTATAAATAACGCAATAATATATTTGTTTGCTCGAGGTTAAAGCCATCGCGAAATGTTTGTACACTGAAGAGCTGAAAAAACTGGTATAGGTGTGCGTATGCAAATGACAGAGGTATGGAACCAATCAGAGTAACGCGATGCTGTCGGCAGCTAGATCGGTTACTGCTGCTACAATGGCAGGTCATCAAGATTTAAGTGAGTTTGAACGTGGGGCTATAGTCGGCGCACGATATATGGGACATAGCATCTCAGAGGTAGCGATAACACTTGGATTTTCGCGTACGACCATTTCACGAGTTTACCGTGAATATCGGGAATACGGTAAAACATCAAATCTTCGTCATCGCTGCGGCCGGAAAAAGATCGTGAACGAACGGGACAAACGACGACTGACGAGAATCATTAAACGTGACAGACGTGCAACCCTTTCTCAAATTGGCGCAGATTGGATTTGTGGACTGCCCTGCAGGATTCNTTGGCGCAGATTGGATTTGTGGATTGCCCTAGCAGGATTGATGGTGTGAATTGCCTCCTACATACCTTCATACATCAGTCGAGTCCATGCCACGTCGTATTGCGGCACTTCTGCTTGCTTTGGATAGCCCTACACGATATTAGGTAGTTGTACCAGTTTTTTTGGCTCTTCAGTGTAGTAAGAACTGAACATAGTGCACTGATTGATATAACAAATGCGTGAACTTTTACCTTATTTATGGAAGTTAAATGTCAGTTTGTGTGCTAGTATTAAAAAATGAGAAAATGTAATGCACTAACAGTACCTTTGTATACAAAATGCATAAAACCCGCAAAAATAATTCAAACCAGTTTGAATATTCTTTTTAAAATAAAACGTAACTGCGGAAGTATTATGAACATAATGCAGGCAGGCGTCACGAAATAACGCCTCACTTATTCGTGCATATTATTAGAGCATTTGTGGAAAGGTCAAAAGAAAAAGAAATATTTATATAATATTTTACGAACAGGCTTTTTTTATTTGCTTATACGACATGAGCGTAATGTACACATATAAGTAGGAAAATTATTGTCCCCCCCCCCCACGGCACTAACAAACTGAATGCTTGCGCTCGTCCTGCAATGCGCCTGTGTCAGTAAAAATGACAAATGCTAACGTGAGGTGTAGCTCATAAGCCACAAATGATTGTCGCATCTGGTAAAATAAATTGTTTATACTTATATTTGCTCAAAAAGGAGCTGGGTGTAAATAAAAACAATTCCAACGCACTAAAATAGCGGTCATGATATACGAACTAATAACGCCCCTTCGAAATACCTTGGGATAAAGAACGCTTAAAATTTTTTTCATGTATGTACAAGAAAATTTGATTTCCTCAGAGTTGCCTGTCATTTAGTGTCATGTCAACAAAAATTAATCTTAGTATTTGCCATGGACAGCCCAGCAATTAAAAATTAATTGTATCCTCTCAAGTTCTGCATTCTTGTATATTTGGCTGCTAGTGCAAAAACACTTCTAATTATAAAGCAAAATATTACACAATCCTTCGGCATCCAGTCTTCGCAACTGGTAGAGTAACATCTGTCACTTTTACTCGCATATATCTTAAGCTACTAATACACTTACCAATTACATGCAACACGTAAATACAAATTAAAAAAAAAAAGTTGTAATGTAACATTCTATGCAATCAAAACTAAAAGAACCCAGTTTTACATTTTTGAGCTAGCCGTACTGTAGAACGTCAAGTAAGTTTAATAGGCATAAATTTAGCAAGCACTTATTTCTTTAACTCTCCAAATGGTACTTTATTCATGTTACACACTTGTCATATTCCGTTTGTAATAATTTCGGTCACAATACTCTCAAGAATAGTACTTCACAATTTGTTGTTTATTTAAGCATGTGCAGTAATTACAGTCTTGTTTCTTTCTTGGTATCGTTGAAAACATTACGTCAATGAAACCAAAATGGGCATATTCATAACGTCACGCCATGACTTATCATATGTACACTGAGAGTTCCAGCATTTTCTCTTACATACAGAGAGTTTAACAACATGAAAATTGATGAACTTATCAGAGAAGCAGAAATATAAGTTTGAAACTGCATCAAATCACCTGGCTTTGTAGACGAAAAGATGGTCGGTTTTTTTAACGCGGAAATTTTGCTATATGTCTGACTCACTAAATGTATGTCTAGATACAAAGTTAGGGCGTATCTATACAATGCGTACAATTTGGCGAATTAAAAAATGTTCCCTTGAGCGAAAAATTATTATTAATAATAACAATCAGTCAGTTGGGAATGCAATTAGTACAAGCATTAAATAATTTAACTACACCTTTCAGCCATACAGTATTTATAATTCGCTACAATACATTAAAATAGCGTCTATATCATATTATTTACTCAGTGGATAAGATAAGCGTGGGTACTAATGCACCTAATGACTTTAACTCTGAGCCTGTATGTGTGGGATGTTCTCAGAATAATATTATAATTCATTCTCCGCATCTAATTAATGTTAGTTCACGTACTGAAAAATTCAAATACGTGAAAATATCATGTTCCGATCTCATCCAAACTACAAAAAAAAAAAAAAACTGGTAGAATGATTAGTGACTTGCTTCCGTGTATTTTGGCCTCCTAACTACATGCATCGTTGGTTATACTCATTTTGCTAGACTGCTAGAAATACGCCCGTCCCATTCCTAAAAGTAAAGGTGACACGAATCTGTAACCGATAACTGACAGGCAGTACCTAAGGTGTGCTGTCTAAAGCGCTGGAATACATGCTCGGTCAATCAAGTTATTACATTTCTCAGTATTTTTTACTAGACCAATATCAGTCCTCAGACCTCAGTACAGCATTGCAACTGCATTCATTAAGAAGCTGTTATCCTTATCATATTTCAGTAAAATCTTTGAATCTGAGTTACTCCAAGTCTTTTAATAAGTAAACTGTGGAAATATAGTAATTTTTTTCTTAAACTTGAGACTGATTTTCTTTCTACTTGTCAAACAGTGGGATATTACAGTTTTTAATATTTCCTATTCTTCATGGTCTTTCACCTAGACCTCTTTGAATCTCATTCTTCATTATCGACTTAGCAATCACCCAATATCTTGAATATATAATGCTTTCTTGGATGATATCCAAATATACTATAAAAAGCATTTTTATCATTTCTGTATTTCTGCGGTCAGAGTGAATTGTGAACGACATTCACCAGCTATGGTCATTACGGAATAACGTGCCACTTAATAGACAAGAAAACCTTAAGATACACAATTCGACAATTGAAATATTGCTACACTCTCGTTTGGTGGCGAACGTTTGCACTTCACTAATAAAATTACGGATTTTGGAATAGTCATGAATGAAACACTGTCGTGGTCATAGCAGACGAAAGTTGTACGTAAAATGCTTTTACTCGCCGTGTGTTCACCTAAAAACTTGCTGTCACAATAACTTCAGCTGGCAATTGTAAAACACGTGTTCTACACATCGAAAATTGTGACGGAGGTTATAATCTTCCAATAGGTAAAGGTTTTAGGAACGTACAAATATTGCACCAATTTCTGTCTGCATTGTATTTAAAATTTGAAAACGAGCGTACATGTGAGACTTATTAATAAAATCTATTTTTGCCGAATTTAGACAGTAGACGTTGTCTGCACACCTTGCTCCTGTTAAATAGTGGGATCCGATAACCCTCTCCAACTTGCCTCGCGAATTCTGATGCTTTTTCCCAAACAAAATATCGGAACTCGTTCTTGCGCTGCAGCTAAACTTCGCACAGGACTGACTTCTTCTCTGGGTCATTGACTGTTAGAAGATGACACGCCTGGAAGCGCCTGGAACAGCGACAAGTATGATCGTTTGTGTTTTTTTTTATCTGTGACTTCGTTAAATAATTTCGGTCATTATTTTCAAAAATATTTCTGCGGAGAGAAAATAAGACAGTAAATAATTAAACTCGTCACAAAAAGTCATCAAGTTAATACATTTTTCACCTAAGTCAACAGTGAGCCTTATTCGTATATGAACGCAGTAGTCAGAAAAGTCTTCACCCTCATTTTTCATTGTAAACATATTTTTCCACAAAACAGTTGTCATTTAAAGTTAAGTTAATCGCGTTTTAGTAAATAAAATTTATTTTTGATGTTTTTTTAGGATCAATTATTGGCCTTCGGCAGCTCTGCATCGTTGCTCGCAAAAATCATACTTCTCTCGGTGAGATCCCTTCAAAGGTAAACAAGGAAGAAATCGTATACAACGGTTGTTAATTTAGTTATATTTTAAGTGTTAACGGATCGTATCATACTACAATATATCTTCATAGGCGGAATATATTTTCCCTGCTAGAAAACAATTGATACTGGAAATAACGCTGGCGAATCCAGGGGAGCCGCTGGCGAAGAAGAAACACGGCCTTTGCAAGTAGTCTTGGCACTGTACCGGGCAGGCCCTTCCCTGGTTACCAGCCATTGCTAGACGGTGCAGCAGCACGCAATAAAGGGCGGTAATGACCTCCGTGTGGTATAACGCCGAGAGCAGCATATCATTACAGGCCGCTCGATTAAAAAAAAAAAGAGAGCACTCCAGGAGCACGGTGCAGTGCCTTCCTTAAAGACGTGTAATTACGGCTCTTAAAAAGGAAGTTGGCACTTGGCGAGGGGTAGGAAAGGGTCCAGCGTTTAGTAACCCCCGCCCTTGGACGTGTGCGCGTGTGTGTGAGGCTTCGCTTTCTTCAGCTCGGACACGTCTCCCTCGCGTGTTTGTCGGAGGGTGCTGGGGGGCGGTGTTCTTTGTGCGTGAATTATGCTCTGCGTTCCAGCACTTTAACCAACCCCTCCGGCCCCGCCCAATTTCATCGTCTGTCGCCCTTCCTTTCCGAGATCCCACCTCTCCGCTGCGTCTGCATCCCCCTGCTCCCTTTCTCCTCCCCTCCGCGTACCAAGGACACAAAGGCGCCGCCGGAGCGAGACATTTGTAAACAAAAGGATGCTGGGGGTAACATCCTCCAGTGCCCTCCGTCTCCACTATCCTCCTCGCCTTGTTCTCCTAGTGTAGGGCCACCCTGGCTGTTGCGTCTGCACGCCGCTGGGTAACGGGCCGTCCTGCCTTCAAAACGACTCGGGTTCGACTTCCGGTGGGGTCACTTTCGAATTCTGGGATGTGGGTCCCTTGGCCTCAAACATTTGGCCTAAAGTCAGTTGGTCTAAAATTATGTCGCCCAATTTCTCTTACCCTAAATTCAGTTAGCCTAAAATCTTTGGCCTAAAACATAATTATTTGGCCAAAAATTATTTGTCATAATGTCACATAGCCTAAAATGTTTGTCCTAAAGAACAAAATTATTTGGCCTATGTTATTTGACATAAAACTATATGGCCTAAAGTCACCGCCTGAAATTATTTATCCTAAAGTAACTTGCCCTTAACATATTTTGCTTAATCTTGGGTTAAATGGTGGGTACCCGTTTTTAGTATGCGGGCGAACGTTGCTGTTGGCCGACGAATTTTCTCCGTGCACTCCATTCCNAATGGTGGGTACCCGTTTTTAGTATGCGGGCGAACGTTGCTGTTGGCCGACGAATTTTCTCCGTGCACTCCATTCCGCATTTGCTCTTGTGTTCCGTCGCTGCTTTATCTTCATGAACGCTAAAGACTTTGCTGTGAAAATGTTGTCCGTCGTTTAACGAATCCGGGAAACGCCGATCACACAGACTCAATGTCGAAAACGGAACATCAGTAGGCTTACTACCGGAACTAGTGAAGTGATTTGAAACTTATCATCACGTTTGCTTTCGGTTAAAGACTTTTCTCCGTCCCCGCCAGTAGCCGAGCCCCTTGGTGTATCCAGCTGACGGCGTGAGGGGTCCACAGTTCGAATAATGTGTAAAATACGGTTATGCGTGTGCGCTGATTTCATAAGTAATTTTTTATTAAGTGTTATGTTAAAGCTGTCCTCCATTATCCCACCGACACAACTTGTCGAAATAAAGTAGACGTTTCCAAAAGAGAAAAACGACCATAAAATTCCCCCTGCAAATAACAAAACTCCCAGAAACAATTTAATAAACTTTTTTTGCTTATTTTAGCCCAAATCATGCAAAACATACCAACATCGCACTCAGTGCGCTATGAGTGACCTGTAATTCTAAACGTTTGCTAACTAATATTTAAAAGAATATTGCGTCAATTGTGGTTCTTAAAGTAAATTTATGTTATGCTAATTTAGAGTTATAGAAAACTTATGTTTCATAATTTTGAAAGGACGAAAAACATTTTTTAAATGGAGCAGACAGCGGAGATCTAAGCAGTTTATAAGTGCAATATATCATCTTACTATTTTCTTTTTATGTTCATGAAAGTTATTGAATAAAAATAACTTAGAAATATTTTGCAGCTGAATTTAGATGTACGAACATTGTTAATTACAAAATACGTAAGCGGTTACGGAGCGAGCAAACCATTGAACAAATCTGTTCATGTGAACATTTTCGTAGCTATGTATTTAATCTCGTAGTTAAGCACGAAAAACGATAAACTCATCTCCTACACTTTTCCCTTATTTTGAAGCTATTATTACGAAAGTTCTTTCACGTGGAAGTCGTGCAAAGATACATTTAAAGTCAAAGGCGTTGAGAAAAAAAAATTCAAGGATTTACATTCTCCGATTCAAAACATGGTGGTTGCAGAGAGTGAACGTTATATTAAGGGTTTTGTAAAGTGTGGAATGCCATATAAATCGCCTCAATTAAAACATGCCGTTACGTAATGAAAATATCGGATGTTAAGGGATTGAATAAGCATCCCTTTAAGTAATTCAAAAGATGTGCTCTTCGAATTCTTACTATCGGAATAATGTCTAGGTTTAAAAAAAAAANCATCCCTTTAAGTAATTCAAAAGATGTGCTCTTCGAATTCTTACTATCGGAATAATGTCTAGGTTTAAAAAAAAAATGAATATAATCTTCATCTGTAATACTCAAATGTATTTGTTTAAGAGAAATGGTATGTGGTACGCTANAAAAAAAAAATGAATATAATCTTCATCTGTAATACTCAAATGTATTTGTTTAAGAGAAATGGTATGTGGTACGCTAAAAGAGTTAAAAGTTTGTTGAACAATGTGGGTAATAAAAGTGATGACAATTACAATTAATTGTCTCCACTTATTTCATTTCCTCTGTTTCATCATACTCCTCTCCCAAATACTTAGATAATAGTAAAACTAATAAACATGGTCCTTAGTAATATTTGAGTGAGAACATTGTATTTAATTGTGTGGCAGGTTTAGGGGGCATCTGTTTCGTTCCCTTTTTAACATAAACAATTCTTCACCGGATCTCATTTGTAGCATTCATTGTTCAGGCTAACTGGGAAACGCTGGCTGTAAAACTAGTATTGCATCCCGCTTCATTTTCTGACGGTTCATTTGCTGCTATGAATTTTGCTCATAAAACACTCTTCCGAATNTAGTATTGCATCCCGCTTCATTTTCTGACGGTTCATTTGCTGCTATGAATTTTGCTCATAAAACACTCTTCCGAATTATTCACCTTTATTATGGTGAACACAAGGTTAATTTAAAGACAAGTTCAAGCATTATAATTATTCTTTAGTACGTAAAAAAAATGCAGGTAGGATGAAATTTGNGGTTAATTTAAAGACAAGTTCAAGCATTATAATTATTCTTTAGTACGTAAAAAAAATGCAGGTAGGATGAAATTTGTCTAAGAAAGAAATTGAAGTATGCACTTATGGTGCGTTGAGAATTATGTTTTCGTACATTTACGGAAACCCCGTTATTTTAATCAAAGGATCTAGAAAACGATGCTTCACGCATTATTATCAAAATGTTTTACTTATTAATGTTTGGTTTTTGTGGTTTTAAGTAACTTTTGTGGAAGAAATTTTCATTTATAGGCTGTTCAAGATAAAGTGAGCACTTTTGAGGCCCTAGTAACTTTTTCCTTTTAGTCATTCANAATTTTCATTTATAGGCTGTTCAAGATAAAGTGAGCACTTTTGAGGCCCTAGTAACTTTTTCCTTTTAGTCATTCATTCTCCTTTAACCACCTTTTGAAATAAATGTTGACATTTAAGTAATAAACACAGTTTGTATACGCCACAGCACTTGGAAGGTAACGTCTTAGGCTAAACTGAAATATATTTATTGACTATTATTCCAAATGAGAGCGTTTTAAAATGTGCTCACTTTACAGCGAGTAGCAGTGTTGGTATTAAGTTGCGCGTAAAACAACGTAATACATTATTTTTAAGATCTGGAGTGACTGATACAGATGTAAAAGTCACAGTTGAAAACCACATGTCGAAATTAGATAGTNATTATTTTTAAGATCTGGAGTGACTGATACAGATGTAAAAGTCACAGTTGAAAACCACATGTCGAAATTAGATAGTTCGCGAACAAAAACTGTATGTTTTCTACATAGTGACACACACAGGTTTTTGGTTTTCTGCCTTTATGAAGGGTTTGAATTGTATTTACCTGCCAAGGAGCGTTTTGCTTGCATCGACTATTTGGAGATACAGCAAAAAATTGCGTGAATGCCAGAGGAGGTATATCAGTTTTGGACTGTATGTGTGAAGAACGCTTCGCATGGTTTTGGAAATGACCAAAACTCTAAACTTAAACTCCAAATCCTATTTCAGCCAGCATGCTTACACAGACCCTGTTAAATTCATAACCGCTACATCTAATTTTCATTCCGTCAATGAACATCACAAACAATACGTGGTAAAATTAACTACTACAATATCTAAAAGAAACTCATTATATACTAACACAATGTTGCACTTTAAATGGCAATACTAATTTTGTAGCGTATCTTGTATATTTAATTATATTACAGTAATGACATAAAACAATTTAAATTTAAAATATTACACCCGCTAATATTTTATAAAGGAGGACTTTCGATTCAGGCACTAATAGCTAAGTAAGTAGAATAAGACATCACTTAAAATATTCCAGTTAAATGCTATGGAGTTTACCAGTGAACCGCTTATTTGAAATTGCGTTACGTTCAGTCATACGTCGATCTGCACCAAGGCTGCCTGTTTAAATGTAGAACGAAATAATTTGTTACTGTGAGACAAAATATGACAAGATGCAAACATACAGCTGAACTTCCGAAACTAAGAGAAGAACTTGAAAACTCGTTGTTCAGGTATAGTTAAAAAATTATAAGGCAAAAAAATACTCCAGTTGAATGTATAAATATTTCCTTAGCTCCGAAGCATGAAGCGAATAATTTATAAGCAAACAATTTCGATTGGCTGTGTCACTGAACAGAAATACTTGCATTTTTTCCTTTCCATCTGCTAGACTAGAAAGAGAGCAATGTCCTTATTTGTTTGGAGGAGGACGAAAGCGAATTTATTTCCCTGCGACTTGGATATTTCTTGTTCCTCTTGTCGCCGTGTATCGCCATCCGAGGCAGAACGTAAGCGAAACTGCCCGCAGCTGATCTGCTCATGCATTCTTGTCCCAATTTCGCTGTCCCTTCCCCACCACTTTCATTCCCTTCCCCGTTTCCAAACGTCCTTTTCCCGGCCTCTGTGTTCTCTTCGGATCAGAAAAACTTTTCCTCGGTCGAGTTACACAGCCTTCGCGTCTCCGCAGCGCGGAGCAAACCTCCCCTTAACACACTATCTCTCTCTCGCTCTCTCTCTATGTTCCACCTCTTCCTGACCCTTTGCCTACGGTCCAGAGATCGATCTCGCAAACGATCACAGAGCCTGGCGCGGCCTGGTGGCAAATTTGCGAAACACAAAGTCTCCGACCAACGGGACAGGCACAGCCGATAAATTTCATCCCGCAGGGTTGTAGGTCGGATGAGCCTCGGGCGAATACTCGTCGCAAGTTGATCCTCGGGAAATACGAGACTAGCGAGATAGCAGCATAGAGCGGCCGATGTGTGTCCAACTATAGTCCGTTCGCGGTTATTTCAAACATTTCTGAAGCCCTGCTAAAGTTCTCCTTCCACGATATTCCTCCACCTCGTGCAAAAAAAAAATCTTAACCATGTCTAGAAAAATTACACCAAACGGAAAACGCATCGCATTCATGAGCACTCGGTGTAAACTATTTTTACATAAGAGCTATTTCTTACAAAGTAATGCCAAAACACTTATTTTCTCACTGTGTTTATTCATATAAATGATAATAAAAATATGGCAATTTGCATATTTATATAAAAACAATTTAAGTTTAATCAAAATAAAGGTAATTTTATGTTCTTTTATGTTACCGAGTTTTAGAACGCTTGTGAAACAACCAAAGACGTCACACATAAGGCGATTTTTCAAAAGTTTTTTTACTAAAAAAGGGTGAGGAAACTGCGAATAGGCTAGTGAGGTTATTTTATTTGACACGCATCACAAGCCCAGCGTCCGTAACTTTCAAACTAAGCAGTCAGTCGCATATCCAGGACCTGTCACAAATTGCCTTCTTTAGAGAACTGCGTTTTCTTGGTCGGTCTGGATGCTGGTGTGGGGGAGGAATGATGAAATATATCAGTGCTGGAGCAGGGCCACGAAGAAGTTGGAGAGAAAACAACGGCACCTCGAACACACGCATCAGCGCAACACGAGATTCACCGACGAAAATAACGACCACTCAGAGCGAGGCTTCGAAAATAACTACCACTCAGAGCCAGGCTTCGAAAATAACTACCACTCAGAGCCAGGCTTCGAAAATAACTACCACTAAGAGCCAGGCTTCAAAAATAACTACCACTCAGAGCCAGGCTTCGAAAATAACTACCACTCAGAGCCAGGCTTCGAAAATAACTACCACTCAGAGCCAGGCTTCGAAAATAACTACCACTCAGAGCCAGACTTCGAAAATAACTACCACTCAGAGCCGGGTAAGCTTTTATTGATGGTGAGTCTCGGTCCGAAGCTTTTAACATGACATGAAGCAATTCGTATTCGCTACAACCCCGAAGTTGTATACTTCTCTCTTTTTGAAATGTAAAGAACCGTCAAGAGGACGGATACTGCAGTAACGTTTAATAAACTCTAGCTGTGCCTGCGACTCCGCTCGCGTGGACTACAGAATTATTGTTTAGGTTTTTTTTTNTAACGTTTAATAAACTCTAGCTGTGCCTGCGACTCCGCTCGCGTGGACTACAGAATTATTGTTTAGGTTTTTTTTGAAATGAATATGTATTTTACAAATTTAATGGGTAAACAACAGCTTGAATTTTAAGTATTTATTTATTGAGAAATAAAATGGTAAAAACGCCTATAGGTATTTCTCTGTTATGGATAGATATATGCTACCACGGAGTTTTTTTTTTTTTTTTAGGTATTTTTATTGTACACAATTCTTTACTACATTATACTTTTCCATCTTTAACGGTTTAGACAGCNTAACGTTTAATAAACTCTAGCTGTGCCTGCGACTCCGCTCGCGTGGACTACAGAATTATTGTTTAGGTTTTTTTTTAAATGAATATGTATTTTACAAATTTAATGGGTAAACAACAGCTTGAATTTTAAGTATTTATTTATTGAGAAATAAAATGGTAAAAACGCCTATAGGTATTTCTCTGTTATGGATAGATATATGCTACCACGGAGTTTTTTGTTTTTTTTTTAGGTATTTTTATTGTACACAATTCTTTACTACATTATACTTTTCCATCTTTAACGGTTTAGACAGCGTATTGCAAGAGAGCTAGCTGGCAGCAAACTTTTTTCCGAGTTGATTCATTATTATCGTCACTGCTTATTCCTTATGTTACTTTACGTAACCAAATATATACTAAAACCTGGCTAAAGAATATAGCTATGAATTGAAGATAAAAAACACGTAAATCGCAGAAATGGTTCTCGAATGATAGGCGCACGAACAGACAGACAGAGAGACACTGAGTTTTATAATATGTATAGATAATGTGTAAGCAAAAAATGCCCAACGACAACAATAAACAGAGAGGGAAAATTGAAAGATTTGGGCAGCGATTAGCAACGAAATCATGAGAGCCGATGAGGATGAACTGAGGGGAGGATGGAGCAGCGCCGGAATGCAAGGGCGGAGGAAACGGGATATACTCGAGAAAACCTGCCGGCCAGCCGCATCATCCGGCACAATTCCCAATTGCGAAAATCTGGAGTGACCTGGCCGGGGATTGAGCCCAGTTCGCATTGGTGAGAGGCGAGCAGTCTAAATGCACAGTCACCGCGGCCCCTTCCAGATCGGTAGAAAGATGATGAGTATAGAACTTGTTAATATTATAAAGAAGCTAGTACGTTATCATACAATAATGTTACTATAAATTTCCCTTTAAAATACGTTTTCTTGCTTACAATGTTCTTTGCAGGTGACTGCGTAGGAATTACGTTTCCCGAAACATTTTTTTTATAAGACTACCTCGTGCCACCTCTTAGATCAGCACATTTTGCTTCAAAATTCCTGGATAACATACAAGTAATGATGTTTATGCTGTTCGTGCCTCGAGTTACTATGACATTTCGCATAAAATGGTTTTACAGGCAAGCCCACTCAAGTCCAAAATTGAATTGCCGACGTGAAATTTTACAGGATCGAGGAATTGATCCGTTGACCTTTCTTGATCTCACTCTGGAAATGACGACCACCATAGATTTTTTGGAGCTGTTTTCGATGTCTCGAAACAGTTTATTGTAAGCAAACGATGCTCCCCCGAACTCTACACTGTATATTTGTTGAAAAAGTTGCTGAGAAATTCTTTGCACGGTTACCACCTTGTAAAATTTATTTGGTGTATTATTACAACAGCCATATTGGTATAACATCCAGATATTTTTTCTATAATAACCATAAATAACTAAAAGTCGTGAATCCAGAGCTACAAACTATTACAATCTCTGATAATTTTAATATTTATATAACTTAAATCACGTGAATGTGGTTACAAATCATGAATTAATTTGTAATAATTGTCTCCTTTCAACGTTGTGTTGAGTGAAAATATTGCATTGCCCTTTAACTGATTTTACTGTTAAATATATGCTCGTGCAACCTCAACTTGTATGCTACAAACATTTCCCCTCTCCTTTCTTATCATTTCTTTACAATTGTTTTTGAAAGCATAAATTTTTATTTTTTTTTTCATTTTAGATGAACTTAAATATTGCAAAAATATTATTTGAGATTTTTACTAAGAAAGAGTAAATTAAAAAATAACACCCTTCTTACGGTTTATGCTTTGTGACATAACTTAAAAATAGTTGTAGTGTATAATTTAATAATAATAAAGTATGTCAGTGTGTCTGCGACTATACATTTTACAGTCGTATGGAGCACGAAATCAAACAGGAGAAATAAAAATAGATGTTTCTCCACGATTTAAATTCGCAACGAATGATCTGGTTACCGACACGTTCATAATAAACTTTGCATAACGCATTTCAGAATGAGAGCGACAGGTAGTGTTTCAGTGGGTTAGATAAATGCTCATCATTACATGCAGACTGTCCACGTATATGCGTTCGTATTGCCCCTCCCGCAGTTATATTAATGGTAAAGTTTACGTTTATGTAACCTCGTCATTAATTCGCCCTCTCCATACAATAAGCATGTCTTTTTAAAATTGCTTGAAAGATTCTTGCAATGGGGGTGAATGATTAAGCGAAATATTTTGAACATACAACATAGTGAAGCAATCACGTATGTCTAAAACATTTAATATGCTTAGCAAACAAGTGTTTAACATTTAAATTCTCTTGTACTCCCAGACAACACTGATTTATATATATATGAGTTGAAAGTGACTGGGAGAAACAAGCTTTGCATTCGACTATATACCAACCTTCACAGTACAGTAGTCCTTCACGTAAAGCCTGACTGAGCGGTCGGACCCCACTATATAAATATGGATTGCTTCATATCTTACATTTTCTGTGTAAGTATGAGACACATAAACCAAAAACAAAATGTTAACTACTACGACGAATTTCTTACTCCATTACTATCTACTGTCCTTACAGCGAGAACCTAACAAAAGAGTTTGTAATCCTCCACAGAGCATTTTCTCTGCGTATATTACCGCTTTTCTTTCCTTGCACTTAAATTCTCCTAAATAATCAAATTTCATCATTATAAATAATATAAGTTCATTATTCTGATGCATGGCACCCTTGTGATACCTGTCATCTCTTATTGGCGGAAGGAAATAATTATTGTTATCACATATAGGAAAGTGTATTATATTCATCTAGTGGTGGCATTATCACGTCATAATTATTGAGTTTCTGGCTTTAAATGAAATATGACATAACATCTCAATCTGATGCACATGAAATTTGTGATTCTAAATTAATAAATTGGGTGATAAAGGCTGCATTTAATAACGGGAATCTANATGCACATGAAATTTGTGATTCTAAATTAATAAATTGGGTGATAAAGGCTGCATTTAATAACGGGAATCTAATCCGGTTCATTTTGGTGGGAGGCGAGCGTCGTAGAAGCTATGATATCCCGGTGCCCTGAATTAAGACATTATTACATACTTATTTTAAATTTGAATAATATGTATTTATACAAACCTACCAACACGGCAAATAAAATGCAATTGGAAGATCATATTAACGTATACGAAAATTATTCTCTCATAGAGCTAGTGATATTTCTATACTCTCTATGATTAGTTCAAACCATAACAAGTACTATTACAAAAAAAATATGTTACTGACATAACTAATGAACCTACTTTCCGCTAGGGGCCACGGTAGTGTAGTGGCCAGACTACTCGCTTCCCACTTAGGCGAAACGGGTTCGATTCCTGGCGGGGACGCTCCCGGAGTTTCGCATGTGGGGATCGTACTTGACGATGCGGCTGGTCGGCGGGTTTTCTCAGGGCTCTCCCGCCCTTACATTAAGGCGCTGCTGCTCCTCCCTTACTGGCTCTCAACTTCCCGATATTAAGACCCGTCAACATCTCTCCACTACTTTCCTATACACGGGAGCAAACAATTTTTTATTTAGTTCTTGAAAGCCTAGATGGAACGTATACCTTCACGCCTCGTTGAGAGCAAAATCATTACAGATAAAACCAGAGGCATATGCAACATTAGTGATGCCATGACNTACCTTCACGCCTCGTTGAGAGCAAAATCATTACAGATAAAACCAGAGGCATATGCAACATTAGTGATGCCATGACAAATACACACGTTCATTACCCGGTACTCGAAACCAAATAAATTGTACAATTAGCTAGAGTGCAATCAATTGAATTACGGATGTAGAGTTTGTAGCACCAACTTCGTATGAAATCAATCTAATTTTTTGAATGATAATATTCACTTATCTGAAATATTTGCAGGTCTGTTATTTGGAAAATATGTGTCTGACCATGTAAACCATTCCAAGTACATGGCCTGCTGTAGTGTTACTTGTTTGCNCTGTTATTTGGAAAATATGTGTCTGACCATGTAAACCATTCCAAGTACATGGCCTGCTGTAGTGTTACTTGTTTGCCAAATTTGGTAGGAATCGGTTAGTTTACAGTCGAGAATTAACTTTAACATTAAATTTTATTAATGAGTTGCCACTTTACCATATAGTGGAGAAAAGAGGATTTGTCAAGACTCATTTGATAATTTTTTATACAATATATATTACGAGTATGCAAATTTTGTAGGAATTTGTTACGTAATTTTGACGATATACCATACTAAACCAAAATGTTTATATGGTCGCCTTTTTGAAAAAAAGTGTTTTAGTCACTTAGAACATTTAACTTTTTTCATCACTTGCCACAGAAATACTTCATTCCGACGCTGCTTCGTATTCACCTCGCTTCACACTCACCGGCTCTCAAGACCTCGGTGTTAAGAGCCGCCTAAAACTTCCAACTTCACTCGAGTACGCAAGGACACCTTAAACCATTCAGATCCACTGTATACAATTGTTCACACAACACGCCTGAAGGTGATTGTCCATTCAAGGTTACTTCCAAATTTTCTGAAGCCCTGCTAAAGTTATACTTCCAGTACATTCTTCCGTCTCATGCAAACAAAGCTTAGCCGAGCCTAGAAAAGTACATCAAAGGGATTACACACCGCATACGTGCGCACTCAGTGTACTTATATTTTGCACAAGATCTATTTCTTACAAGGTATTACCAACACACCTATTTTTTCACTGTTTTTATTCATATTAATTTTAATCTGAATATTATGATTTATAGATAAAATATAAACAAATGTTCAGTTTAATAAAAAAATAAGGTACTGTTATATTAACAGACGCATAAAATGCTTGTGACAAATTACATATTTAGTTAACAACAAAACACGACCTACATGGGGTGATTCCCAAAGGTTTGATTCAAAAAGTGTGAAGAAACCACGAATAGACTAAACTTTTGATCGGTACTTTAGACTGTCAGTGCTAAAGCGCATGTATACGATTTACAATGTTGAGCTCCACCCAGCCAGAACCGGTTCGTGCTGTCGACTCCCATCTTAAGGTCATATTAAAAGGCACCAGATTCCGTTAATCCTGTGCAAGGTCTACCATAGCAGCCGTTACACCGGCTATTACGGCACCTGTCATGGCATTTGTCGCCTTGTGTAGTCAGATGTCATATCAGGTTTGTCGATCGTACCTGTCTTATTCTCCGTGGCAGGTTCCATACCGGCTTTCCTGTCTGATCAACCACATCGCAGTTTTGGAGAGTAGGGCGATCCCGTGGCACTACTTGAAACAAGTTGACGAAGAAACCAAAAAGGCTGTCTCCGTCTTGATTTTACTCCGGTGACATTCCAAATTACTCAAATGGGTTTAAGATACATGGAAAACAAATAATATTGTAAACGAGAGCTTTTATTAACTGTTAGCCAACCTACCACAAATTAAAAACGTTGCTAAAGTATTGCAAATTTATTAAGAGTGCTTTTACAAATGCATTTATATATAAATTCTGTTTAAAACATACCGGACAGGTCTCTTAAGGTAGCGTATTGGCGGAGTCTTGATTAGGTAAAGCATTTCCGAGGTTTCGTACGTGAGTTCAATATTCCGGTCAAATATGATTTCTCACTATTGAATACGGATAAAATTTTTCATTAACCAATAGATACATTTTGCAGTAAGCCTACAATTAGGTGAATAATGAAAAAACATATTATTGTAACTTCGCATTATAATTTTAAATTATCGAACTTACGAACACCGGAAATCATTAAACTGTTTGCCTGCCAACAGTAATAAAGCAATATTAAATGGTGCTAGTTTTTAAAAGGCCTGCCTAAGAGACTGGCTAACAGCATTTATACGATTGGGGTTAATATTTACTACGAACCAGACGCTTATCTGCGCACCTGCTGAGTGCTAGTACGCCAACTGATGTCGTGTAATAGGAATCTTCCATGCCGGCTCGCATAGCGGCTGTTATACCTGCTTGTTCACCAGGCCATGTAAAAGCTTTTACAAGACCAAGTGCGGCAGCAGGTATCGTATAACATCGGCTTTAGACAGCCCAGTCTCCAGTCTGGTCGCCTATAGAACGTTTATGGTTCGGAAAAAACATCTTCAGCCATCAACACTAGCGCAGCATCTGGAGTGGCGATTGCAACACCAATGGGTCGATCTTCCACAGGACCGCTTTAGTAGTTTAAACGACTCCTTTACGGACCCTATCACTGCATTTATACATTATAGGTGTGGTCAAACAGTACCTTATTGGCAGGCTCCTTTTCAGTAGCACAATTTGGACCGTAGAAACGGCTCATTTGCCTTGTTTAAATCAGTTTTTGTATAATTTGCCACAGTGCCTTTGCCGTTTCATTCCGTTTAGACATCTGATGAGTGTGGCAAATTATATAATAAAGAATGCGTGTAGCTCTGTGTGTACCAAAAACCTATTATTTAACAATTCTTTATGACACTCCGTAAATAAAGAACGTTTTGTTAAATCTACAATACAGTGTACATTCTCATTATCGAAGCAAAATAAACTTACCTGATTTCATTACATTATCTTTTTTATTATTCTACTAGCTTACCCGGTGACGCGTTCCTGTGGCATAAAAGACTTTGGTTCTATTCATTTCTGTGAAATTAATTGAAAGAAGTACATGTATTTTCAAAATATTTATAATTGAAGTACTTGTTTGTATACAATGTTTTTAGTTTTACCATCTTCCGCGCGTATGAATAGGTTGGATGGTTTTCCTACTTTAGAACACGACACTATTCCGCATATTTGCAATGACTGCCCTTGAGCTTTATTTATTGTCATTGCAAATGCCAATCTGAGTGGCAACTGTGTTCTTTTAAAGTGGAAGGGAATATCTGATGGAATAAGATAACAACAAACTGAAATGTTCAAACAGACAGCTGTCAACAATGGTGCTTCCTGACGTGAAAGCATGGTACAAATAAGCTTTTGCAGATTTAAGTACCTTTGCAGGTAATACAGATAAAAGAAAGGCGTTCAAACACTCGTGGGAACGAAAGGAAGGCTTATAAAAAAACCGAATGAAAATCGGTGAATTTTTTCGGAAGTTACAAGCGTCCAAACAAACGGACACAGAGCTTTTGTTAATATAAATATATTTGTGAAATGCTCGTCTCAGCTCACTAAGCCACGAAATTCCTTAACATTTCACAAAAGAAAAATATATTTTAATGTTATGCATAGTTTACTACATACTGTGTCAAATCTATTACTGAGTCAGGATCTGAACCCGTGCTGCCCAGCCCTTGCAGCTGGCCACCGGCATCGTCGACAAACAGCGTCTCCTGAATCTCCATAACTGCTGGTGGCTTCCGTCGTCTTCGCAGACTTAACAGTTGCTCGAGAACGAACTGGCAGAAGTCTCGTCTTCTCACAATGGCCGCGAACAATGAAGATTAAACTCGAACTTCCGATACAACAGTTCTGCGATGAATGCCATATTGGAAATGTTGAAAGCACTCGCCTGCCCCCTCGGAAACCTTTCTGGTTCCCGGCGACAAGGAGTAAGGGAGACACGGAAGGAGAAGGCTGGGAACGGGGTGACTGAGATATGCAGAGAGATGAGAACATTTACTGAAACAGTGAACGAGGAGGCTGAGAACTCCCCCTCCCGGCGCAGGGAAACAAGAAAACAGGCGAAGATTAAGCCAGCACGTAAGTACAGCAAAGCAAAGCTCACAAGCAAGTTCTGCAGCGGATGGGGAAAGAGGGCAGAGTGCGAACGAGAACGGAGGGGGACGAAGTTGCAAACAGAACTAAAGGCAAAACTCCAGAAAACTTATGGAGGGCAAGAACAGCAAGAGGAAAAAATACACATCTTTCTTCTGGTCTGCGTGCCCTCCTTCCTCGATCTCCGTAAGAGCTGATGAAACAGGAAACTCTGCGGAGCAGCACAAGACGATAGATCCCCTCCTCCCCCCTCTTGAAAACCCAGCATGGTACCATTATTGAAATTGGGCCTGTAGCGTAGAGAGAAGGCGATGTTGACACAGTGCGGAAGTTTCGGGACGTCACGGTAAAGAGAGAGGAAAAAGAACCACCACCAGAGGGGGCAAATGTGTGGTTCTCCAAAGGAGGCAAACTCACGCAGAAAAAGGGGGCACGATGCTTCTGCAGGGGGGAGGGACGAGCAACGAACCAGGGGAATGACGAGATGAAAAAAAAAAATAAAGAGGTCCAAGCAGTGACGTCTCAGGCGAAGGTCAAGCATCTGACACTGCGTGGGTGAACGCTGCGGCAAGGAACTACCACCCGAAATTACTTGGCACGCAGGGAGTGTGGACCTTTCCTCTTAAATTGCCCATACATATATAGTGCACGAAAAGGCGGATTTGTTTACTTCAATACCAGAGGAAATTTTTTTACGAGGTTGGCAAGCTTACATTTCCTTAGGGAAATACAGAAATTTTATGTTTGTGTACTCTACTTTGCGGCACTGGAAAGGAGCAACTTAAACAAAATGGAGTGATCGGGAGACCATTCGTTTTTGACTGCGCTGATTTCTGTTTGAAGTATGTAACGCCACCCAATGGAAATAGTAAATACAAACTAATGTGTGACTTACTGGTACTCAAACTAAAATAAAACCTATACAACAACCGTATAAAAATCAAAGCATCGATGACTTATATTTCGTTATTTTATTTCCTTTATCGATAACACAAATTCGTTATGAACCAACTATTCGTAATATTTCTTTAAAGGATCTTAACTTTATATTTACAGCGAACAAATTATTATTTTATTTAACGCAAAAATAAAACGACTGATTTCAATCTGTACACTTGACCTTCTTCGCCGACCAAAACTTCGTCACCCATTNAATAACACAAATTCGTTATGAACCAACTATTCGTAATATTTCTTTAAAGGATCTTAACTTTATATTTACAGCGAACAAATTATTATTTTCTTTAACGCAAAAATAAAACGACTGATTTCAATCTGTACACTTGACCTTCTTCGCCGACCAAAACTTCGTCACCCATTTCAGCTGCTAAGCTCTCTCTCTCTCTCTCTCTCTCTCTCTCTCTCTCTCTCTCTCTATCAACTCAAAACACACTGTGTGCCCTGAGAATAATGTACTGGTGTGGGTGGGCTGCACACCACGATATTTTAATGCTTTAAAAAAATCGCTTAGTACCAATGATAATCTAAGCAGATTACTGACGAAGAGTAACTGACGTGTGAAAAAAATATTCATTTTCTCGAGTCAGCTATCGGATACGCAGTTGAACCCATCAGTTTTCAGTGGCAGAAAGCGAGGTTCTAGGAAGTTGTAGGCTGAGAATCAGTAAGCTCATCACTCAGAATGGAGGAGCGGTCGACCGTAGGAACATTTTTATTCGTTTTGTTCAGAGAGAAAATACGGATGTATAATGTGTATTTAAATAAACCGTTGGAGCACTCTGACAAAACCCTCTTAAGCTGTTCGCACCAGCAAGGGCACCGGCGAAAATAAAGAACCCGCATATACCGTCATCTGTGCACTAACATATATTTATATTAATGTATAATATGTTTTAGGCATATTTTTTAATTAGCAAATAACATTAATATATATTTATGTTACCATATAATATGCATATATACGTAAATTACCATATAACATTCATATAATTTATATTATCCTATAAAATTCACATATTTATATTACGAGGTAAAATGTTTATAAGCATATAAAATATACATTGACGACGGTATCTGCGGGATTTATATGTCTGGAAAATGTTGAAGTGTGGTGAATAAGAGCTTTATACGCGTGTATTTGCTGGAATTCCAATTAGGATATTATTCTGCTTGGTGAACTAGCATCTCGGGAATAAATCTATTTTTCATTTCGCGTAATTCGTAAAGAGTGAGTACTATTGACACCTGCTGGATAAGAGGCCGCACACATATGCATACACATGTTCGTATGTCACTTTATATTAGGTTAAAGTCACGTAGCAGTGTTTTTGACTCACTGGGAAAGGCCAGGGGAGTTTTACCGCGGATCAGACATGTCTCATAATAGCGCACGCGATTGTATAAAAATACAGATATTTGTTGGCTGAATGTAACTGCTTTTATGTTTTTGCACTTGTGGTGGGTGTTCTTTTACGATAGCATCTTCTCATGGTACGTAATTGTTTCCCTCCAAAAAGGAATTTTTTTATTTATGCATTATTTATGCGTATTAAGAGATTTATATGCTGACAATGGGAGCTAGAATAATGGCCACACTTGGAGTAACTTTAAAATATTTTTGTCCTAGCTACTTCAATTTCCTAATGCACTAATTTTAAACTTGGGAGGAAATAAAGATGAGGGTCTATGCCTAGGTCAGGTGGACTGCATGGGATCCTTCACTGTGCGTATCGTATACCGTGAGGGGTAGCGAATTGGCTCTAAGTTTTCGGGTCTTTGGAGACATCACTTATTTATATAAAGAAGCATATCGCATCCATACACAACACAAGATTTATTTCCAAATCCTTAATTTATTTTTAAAATAATTACGTTCGTTCAGGTAAATATACACACTGAAGAGCCAAAAAAACTGGTACACTTGCCTAATATCGTATAGGGCCCCCGCGAGCAGGCATAAGTGCCGCAAGACGACGTGGCATGGATTCGACTAATATCTGAAGGTATGCAGGAGGCAACTCACACCATGAATCCTGCAGGGCAGTCCACAAATCCATAGGAGTGCGAGGCGGTGGAGATCTCTTCTGAACAGCACGTTGCAAGGCATCCCAGATATGCTCAATAATGTTCATGTATGGTGATTAAGGTGGCCAATGGAAGTGTCTAAAGTCAAAAGAGTGTTTCTGGAGCCACTCGGTAGCAACTCTCGACGTGGAGGTGTCGCATTGTCCTGCTGGAATTGTCCACGTCCGTCAGAATGCACAATGGACATGAATGGGTGCAGGTGATCGGAGAGGATGCTTACGTATATGTCACCGGTCAGAGTCATATCTAGACGTATCAGGGGTCCCATTTCACGCCAACTGCACACGCCCCATAACATAAAAGAGCCTCCACCGGCTTGAACAGTCCCCTGTTGGTATGTAGGGTCCAAGGATTCAGTAGGAGATCTCCATACCCGTACACGTCCATCCGCCCGATACAATTGTAAACGAGACTCGTCACACCAGGCAACGTGTTTCCAGNTATGGTGATTAAGGTGGCCAATGGAAGTGTCTAAAGTCAAAAGAGTGTTTCTGGAGCCACTCGGTAGCAACTCTCAACGTGGAGGTGTCGCATTGTCCTGCTGGAATTCTCCACGTCCGTCGGAATGCACAATGGACATGAATGGGTGCAGGTGATCGGAGAGGATGCTTTCGTATATGTCACCGGTCAGAGTCATATCTAGACGTATCAGGGGTCCCATTTCACGCCAACTGCACACGCCCCATAACATAAAAGAGCCTCCACCGGCTTGAACAGTCCCCTGTTGGTATGTAGGGTCCAAGGATTCAGTAGGAGATCTCCATACCCGTACACGTCCATCCGCCCGATACAATTGTAAACGAGACTCGTCACACCAGGCAACGTGTTTCCAGTCATAAACAGTCGAATGGCAATGTTGGCGGGCCCAGGAGAAGCGTAAAGCATTGTGTCGTGCAGTAAACAATGGTACACGAGTGGGCCATCGGCTCCGAAATCCCATATCAATGATGGTCCGTTGAATAGTTCGCACGCTGGCACTTGTTGATGCCCCAGCATTGAAATCTGCGCCACTTTGAGAAAGAGTTCCACGTCTGTCACGTTAAATGATTCTAGTCAGTTGTCGTATGTCCCGTTCGTTCACGATCTTTTTCCGGCAGCAGCGATGTCAAAAATTTTTTTTTTAATGGTTTCCCGATATTTATGGTACACTCGTTAAATGGTCTTACGCGAAAATCCAAATAGTTTCGCTACCTTGGAGATGTTATGTCCCATCTCTCGTTCGCCGACTATAACACCACGTTCAAACTCACTTAAATCTTGATAACCTGCCAATGTAGCAGCAGTAACCGATCAACAACTTTGCGAGACGCTTGTTGTCTTTATAGGCGCTGCCGACCGCATCGCGTTACTCTGATTGGTTACATACCTATGTTATTAGCATACGCATGCCTATACCAGTTTTTTGGCTCTCCAGTATATATGCCATGTAAGTGACGGCAAGAGGCTCATTGAATATTTTTTCTTTAATTATAACAGAACTCATATATTAAATATTTTATTTTCTTAAAATTATAACAAAATAGATATACTAAATATGTTTTATTTACCAGCAGTATATTATTAAAACTTACGTGAGCATGGCATTACTCAAGATAAAATAAAAATCTATGTACTTATTTAAACACCTTTATATATGCGGACATATTACAATATTATTATTATCCTTCTGTATAACACAATATCATTTTTTTTTACGCTTCAGTCTTCTCTGAATCTTAGTGGGAATTACACGTGTAATTATTTTTAATGTACAATGAGCTCCTCATAGTTTTTTTAATGTGCCATGGGTTGTAATAACTCCACAATCATGGGGCTTCGGCTTTGCACGGGGCACAGTGATATCTTNTTTTTTAATGTGCCATGGGTTGTAATAACTCCACAATCATGGGGCTTCGGCTTTGCACGGGGCACAGTGATATCTTTGATTTTTGCACTCGTGAAGTCTTGTGGCGTACGTCTCGACGAGCTGTCGAAACGGCGGGCATTGGCAATGCTTGTGAAGGTCTACAAAGTTCGTTCCGATGGAACACGCATTGCGAATCGCCGACTGTTACCGTCTCACAACGCATACACAGGGTAATAGAGAATTGTGGCAGGGTCCAGCATTGCCTGAATTTCCTCGTTCGGAATGGAATATTCCCCTTGTCCCACCTTGATCACTGCTTTTCATACGTCTGAAGGCTGTACGCCTGTTCCGTGGCACTGCCATGGACACGGAGATAAAAAAGTGAAAACTTTGGTTTTCTCATCTTCGTTTCTGTACGAGATAACAATCTGCTTGTTGGTTTACGAGTCCAACGAGCGAATACCCTGNTGGTTTTCTCATCTTCGTTTCTGTACGAGATAACAATCTGCTTATTGGTTTACGAGTCCAACGAGCGAATACCCTGGAGTTTGCAAAACATTTTGACGTGACAACGTCTTATAATTCGATAGAGCCGGCTGCACGCACGAAAAAACATGACTCATGCGGCGNCAGTTTGCAAAACATTTTTTTTTACTAAATGTTTTTTTGTAATATAAAAACATTTTCTTCTAGTGCACACACCAAGTTTCAAAAACATTTTACAAAGTAATTTAAAACTTCATCGAGGTCCATACAAATCGGACATCTGTGTTTTGGCTTGGTTTCCACCCCAGGTAGTGCTTGCCAGTAAATTTATTGAAGAGGAGCATCTTCCACCGNAAATGTTTTTTTGTAATATAAAAACATTTTTTTCTAGTGCACACACCAAGTTTCAAAAACATTTTACAAAGTAATTTAAAACTTCATCGAGGTCCATACAAATCGGACATCTGTGTTTTGGCTTGGTTTCCACCCCAGGTAGTGCTTGCCAGTAAATTTATTGAAGAGGAGCATCTTCCACCGGTACAGCTTGCGAGTAGATAACTTGGAACTTACACGGCGTCTTCTAGGGTGAAGGCATCTTCTACGGGGAGGGCGTCTTCAACGGCGGGCATCTTCAAAGGGGACATCGTCTTCAACGGAAAGTCGTCTTCCACGGGTGCAGACGTCGCGAGGGCTGCTCAGTGGGACTTGCACCAACCCCTGCGATGCGGCGTGTCGGTAACCGAGGTGGTGCAGCCCTCGAAACACTCCTTGCATGGGAGGCAGTCGCGTATATCTTCGTCTTGCTGCAGGTAGGGCGGCAAATGCTTGCATACGGTCGAAATTTTGTAAGGTGCGTAGACAAGGAGAAATTCTTTCGGTAGGTACGGTAACTCGTCCCATTTGTCCAAAGCACTAAGCAAGCTCATCCTCCCTAATGCAAAAATTCCCGAAAAGATTTCAAGGCCGCTCGGACATCACGCGTACATTTCTAAGAGCGATAAAAATTACTTTTATCCCGAGAAGTCTTAAGGTGTGTCTTATAAAGAGTATTTAAGGGGGGAAATTAGTCCGCCCTCGCGAATAAAGTAGGCCACCGATTTGTTATAACGAAGACTTCCGAAAACACGCGAGTAATAAGCTAGTGTGAAACATTAGCGTGGCCATTAAATATATTGGAACGGTGTGGATGGGAACCGACAAATTGGTCGAACGAAGGTTTCCGAAAACATCAGAGTAATTAGCATATGAGAAACATTTGCATAGCAATTAAATATATTGGAAGGGGGTGGGCAATTAGTCAATGAGAATCAGGGGTGGAGCACATAACCAATTAAATATATTGGAAGGGTGAGTGTTTTCTACTATACAACATACAAAACTAAAATAATTCTATGCCCGCCAATCAGAAAATNTATATTGGAAGGGTGAGTGTTTTCTACTATACAACATACAAAACTAAAATAATTCTATGCCCGCCAATCAGAAAATAAGTGTCTGACATATGTAAAGCATAATAATTAGTTAACATTATCTACCGCAGTCCTACTTGATTGCCATATTTGGTAGGAATCAGTCAAGTGTTTCCCGAGATATGACAAAAAAATTGCATTTATTCGTTTCGCATTCTCTTACAAAATGGAGGACAAAATAGGCTCTACGTTAACACATTTAATGTTTGCTTTATATACTCCCAGCATACCAAAATGAGTTAGTTGAGATTGATTACATAGTTCCGAAGATATATCATACTATGCTCAAACAACCATTTGGTCGCCATTTTGAAAATAAGTCTCTAACATACTTGAAACATATTTTTACATATCAACTGCAGCAGTACTACTTGTTTGCCAAATTTGGTAACAATCGGTCAATTGTTTATCGAGATATTATACAAAAATTGTATTAATTCATTAGGAAATATCCTACAAAATGGTAAACAAATGTTATTTATTGGATAATAGGATGCTTATGATAGATACTGTCAGCTTCCAAATTTGGTGGGAAATGGTTAAACGGTGTGGTAGTAATACCAAATAAGCCTATAATATTTGCATAGCTACCATTTTGAAAATAAGAACCTAATTAAGTTATATTAATTACATTTACCTTTACTTTCATTGTTTTNTTGCATAGCTACCATTTTGAAAATAAGAACCTAATTAAGTTATATTAATTACATTTACCTTTACTTTCATTGTTTCACATACGTGCCAAATTTTTATCAAATTGGTTGAGTAGTTTTCGAGATATAACATAGAAGCTTAAATTTTTTATGTGGCACTATCTTCCAAAATGGTTGACCAACAACAACATCCAGTTCTGAATTCAATGCTTACAACTTGCGCTGTCAGCATACAACATTTGGTTTAACTAGGTTGAATGTTTTTCGAGATGTGGCATATCCCCCAAAATTTTAAAATGGCCGCAATTTGAAANATTTGGTTTAACTAGGTTGAATGTTTTTCGAGATGTGGCATATCCCCCAAAATTTTAAAATGGCCGCAATTTGAAAGTAAGTGCTTGGAGTGGCCGTAAACTCCAAATGTCAGTTGTCCTTACTTCGTACTCTATGTGTAATTAGTTTTGAGAAATTAGGTCAACGCGTTCAAAAATTGGAAAGGGGAGACTAACACACGCACAGACACAAACACGCACATACACACATACACACAGAGACGCAGCTATGAAATTGATCTAATAAGCCTTTCTTTCCAACGGAAAGTAAGGTACAAATGACCCCTATATTTTTTTTTCAAATTTAACTTTCTCTGCACTGCCCTGGTGCTTATTTTCACTGAATTTCTACACGTTTGATATACTACGTAAAATCGTGCATGTATATATCGTATTTATAAAATATAACTTTATAAAAAAATTATGTAATCTGTTGAAGAATGCTATGTGACACACAGTGATTTATTGATGGCATTAATTTTGAATGGCTACCATTTTGTAAAGCTGCTAATTTTTTATGTTTGTCGCCAATTTTTGTGGATCTCGGGATACATTTCATATGAGATTGAAACACTGTCTTTTTACTTTTGCCAGAAGAGTATTAGTACCCAAGTTACACAGAAATCCATAGCACTAAAATAGCCAACGAGCATGGTTGTAGTGGCAAGAATATTTGTTGGATTGTAACATATAAGTTTGTTTCATACAGATACACAGAAAAACGTATAATATTGTTGNTGGCAAGAATATTTGTTGGATTGTAACATATAAGTTTGTTTCATACAGATACACAGAAAAACGTATAATATTGTTGCAACAAAAAAAATTCTTCTGAGCTATTTTTGAACATTTATGTTGTATAAAATTAATAATGTTAACACTTAAACATTATATTTACATTTATGTAATATAAGACTCTGTAAAGTATTTAACGTTAATAAAACCTATGAGTAATGTTGCAGCAACAAATTGTTTTATAACACTAAAAAAAACAGGAAGAACAAAATATTTGTGTTACTGCGACATTAAAGAAATATCCAGTCAACTCCAGATTAAACCGACTTGACATTGTAAAATGGCGTATGCTAGTGAACAGCGACAAACTCGTAAAATGAAATCACTAAATTTAAATTTTAAAGGGAAAAACGAGAGCTAAATGTAACTTATTTCAGCATTCAATCCTTGCAAAGCAGCTTACTTGTGCCCAATATGCGTACATTTCTAGAGCATAAAGTATTTCCACAATGAAAAAACTACTGCTGTTCGTCGTTATGTGATGTACTGTATGTATNACATTTCTAGAGCATAAAGTATTTCCACAATGAAAAAACTACTGCTGTTCGTCGTTATGTGATGTACTGTATGTAGAATACCCACAAAATGAAAAATCGTAAGGAATTTCGAAATAAACAAATTGAAAAAACGCTGGGTTATATAGAGTGGATATTGTCAAGCACACAGTGTGAGGTTTCAATTCTTCCTCCTGCCCTGATATTTTTCTTCCTACGTAACATTCCTTTATGTGAAAAAGTAACAGTTGATAATTTAATTTACATAGGAATGATGTTTTAAAGCGAAGGAAACACAGATAAAATTTTTTACACATGTTTTAAAATCAATTTAGCACAAAATTTTCTTTTGCCACAACGTAAACATCACCTTAATGTTGACAGTATAGTCAGAGAGTAAAGTAAACTGTTATAAAAGTATTAAATATTTTATTTTCGTTATAAGCATAACAGTATATTACATAAACAGCAACATTAGTTACTGAGAGCTCACATATAAGAAAAAAATTGCTGTACTTTTAACATGAATGCATTTAACATTTATCTGTTTGACACTTTCTGTTAAATGGCAAAGGTACTAAATTATTTATACGTCAAATTAGGACTCTCCTTTGTTACTTAATGGATGCAGAGATGAGTTGAAGTATAAAAAATTTTCGAGCTGCAGTATAAAAATTTTATGCTGAAACTATTCTGTTGGGTTTCCTTATTAAGAAATTAAAGAACTTTGTGTAACTAGGTGTAAGCAATGAAAAGGTTCTAAGAGAGAACCTGCTGATACACAAAAACCTGCACGGTGATTTAAGCCTCTGTCCAGGAAAGTAGAAAGACAAAGTAACAAAAAAATTACGCATTATAGAGTACTACTAATAAAAATCATGCGTCGGATTTACCACGATAAGAAAAGACACTGGGACTAAGTAAGTGATTACGAAAACTGGAAACTTCAAGTATAAATAGCTCAGTATATGTTAAAAGAGTAATATAAACTTTTACAAATAATAAAAAAACTACTGTGTAAGTATCCAGTGGAATGCGGGCGCGGTACTTAGTGTTAGCTGTCATTTTAGATGGCATGATATTTTTGTTTGACGTTTCTATTGAACTGTATCGTTGACTTTTGGTGTTCCAGTGGCCTTCAATACAAAAATTTTAGATAAACTAAAAAAAATCAAAAATAATTTTATTTTTATTTTACAAGCATTTTTAATTATTTTAAAATTTCTGCTTCCTCATTTCAACTTGATGGCCGCTATATTGAAAATTGATACGTTTTCAAGACATCAAAAAATTATTTCATAAATTATTTAAAAATATGTTTTGTAAATTTGATGAATTACAATCCAATTCCACCTGGACATTGGCTATCTTGAAATGCGAAAACTTTGCATGCTCAACAATAGAAAATTTTATGTACTGCAATTCATGTTTATGATCTGAATTTCACTCGAAATATTTTGGAAAGGAATTTGGTATGAAAAATTAAGTGAAAATATACAATACAGCCTTTAGACCATCTCAGATCTTAATATATAAATTCACTTATGAAAATAGATTCTATAAACAGTTTTTTATCAAAACATCGGAAAAGATATTAACACAAACTAAAACATCCCGTAGAGCAGTTTATGTTATCTTTATTTTCAGCTATAAACAAACTGCCACTAAAACCTTCCACTTCATGAAAATAGTAGCTGTAACAATCCTGCTATTCAATACAAAATTTGCCATTTTTGGTTTTATGAAATTTTAATAGATCTCTATTATTTAAGAATAATAAAAACAGCCCTTTTGTTGCTGTAGACCAGGTCATGCTATTTTCCGTAAAAAACGTTTTGAACACTGGTAATGCCCGACAATCTCTTTTTATTATGATGGTTTGATTGGACTGTGTTCATTGCCGACCATGAGACTAAATAAAAATCTCGTGCACACACATAGAACTCAGCAAGAGTTTTAGTTTTTAACTTGCCATTGTCATTAAAAACTTCACAGATAAACTCTCTTTTTGCTTATCCGAGGAACATACTCCATGTTTTACGACCTACGCTGCCGACGAGATGTTGAGCCCTCTCTACACGTTTTATATATAATAACATACTCTTCCTGAGTGAGAACTAAATTCCGAGGATCATAACACGCTTAATCCGCAATTGTGAAAATGAAGCTATATCAGTGAAAACTAGTGAAAATGTCTCCACTGGTAACCATTACAATTTAACTGATTATTATTGCTGATGAATTTCACTGATTAGTCTGTGATTCCCACATAATGTCAAGAATTTCGTTACTAGTTCCGAGTTCATTTGACTGTTTCGCCAGTCGGCAGTTGTTTTCCACTGGCTTTTACATTCAACTGAAGAATGATATTTCACTGACTGATATCACTGATTTTGGCTAAGAGTGTACTCAAACACTATAAAATACTTTTTACCTTGTGATGGTGCTAGCCGCGTAAAACATCTTGGTATATAACAATGTAGCGAATTCTTTTTTCCCCGGGTCCTTAACAGAAAAATATGGAAATATTTTAATGTCTCTCGCTTATGTTTGCATTTAATTTTCCTTATAAATAAGCAAATATACGTTGTGTTGCTACCAATTAAACGGACTGGTGAGGAAATAGTAATTGAGTGCAAAACATTAAAATGAGTCGTTAAGCTCCTTGAACATACTTCCGTCTCGTATTTGTACACAGCTTCGTAGGTATCTTCCTTTGTTCAAAGCTGTGCCTGGAATTCATCAGCTCTGTTGAACATGCCTTCCACTTTTCTTATTAATTTTCCAAGAGACAGAAAATGGGTTCTTAGAAATACACTTTTCACTTTGGGGAACAGGCAGAAGTCGCCTAGTGCCAGGTCTGGCAAATATGATGTTGTTTAGAGCACAAGGATTCTTTTTTCTACTAAAAATTGCTTCACAGAACGGCATTTGTGACCAGGCTCATTGCTTTGATGCAGAAATCATTGGCTGTTATCCCAACAAACAGATCTGTTCTTGCTCGGCCATTCTGTCAACCAGGACCTCAGTGCTGCAGTTCTAATTTACGATTGACTTCCTTTTACACATTAAAAAAAAACGTCTTAACTACGTCATTTTCTTTTTAAAAAAAAGCCACTTCTTCGCCAAAATAAAGTTACTATCAAGTCGCGTGTGACCGTTTAAATATTTTTGATTACATCCACTATGAACCACACTTTCACTTTACACGTTTCATGCGGGCGAAATTGATCGACAACCGAGCCTAAGTCACCACGGCTATGCTACCAGGAGTCACAACCAGCCGCATAACTAAATTATTCTTACCTAAGCGATAGTAAGTGTTTCTGAGCCCGTAGCCTCCTTCCTATATGTGCGGAAAAAAAACATTAATGCGTGAATTTTAACCATTTTCGTTATCATCAATACTTTTTTCTTAGCTGTATCAACAAATCGGGCTCTAAAAAAATTATAGTGTTAAAGGCGCCTTTAGCAGCTGGAAGGAAGTGTATTTGACGGGACGTGATTTTCCCTGTTGGTGACGTTCAGCTTTGACAAGTTCCGGGACGCTGGAAGCGAGGACATGACGGTTCCAGGGGGGGG
>NQII01010393.1:0-18573 GCA_002778355.1 Clitarchus hookeri
TTACTATGAGGCATGCCAACGAAAAACACTTTTTATGTCACAAGTACTTCCAACGTATCCCTACACTGTAGAAATGTTCTGTATTTTATAAACTATTCTTGGAAGACTTTTTGAAAAGATTATTTTTCTATGTTTACAAAGCAATGCGTCGTAAAGATAAAATATTTTGCTTGCTGTGTTACAAGAAAAATGTTGGCAATGAGACCAAACAATTGTTTGTAAAATGTGTAAAGATTTTTTTTCACTGCGTAGGTGTCAGGAACTAAAGAGAAGAGTTTCTGTAGCTGGATTACATAGAATAAACTGCATAATTATAAAAACTCCGTAGTATTCAAGCTGCAGCCAGCACAGAAACGCGCAAAGCGCATTATTGCCGCTTTATTTACACGTACAACATTGACATTATTTTCACGTATTTATATCATGCAAAAATTAAATTCACTAGCTTCAATATTTTGCGTATGTAGTTGCGGAGTTTTCTGTATATTCAAATGTATGAAAACATCTGTTTTGAGTTTATATTATAGCAAATATTTCATAAGAGCGGAGTAATAACACGCAGTCTATAATATGACATGAATTTGTAGCATTCTGTACGTCGTGAAGTACTATTGTGGACAAATGTGTGTGAACAAAAACGAACACTTTGGCACAAGTGCACAAAAAACTTATTACCAAAATGTGTTTAAAAAAAATTAGTTCTGTGCCGGAACATGTTTCGTAGGTCCTTAGTCGGTAGGAATAATCTGTAATGTCGTACCGTGTCACTAGTTTTGCTTATTTGTTGGTGTTAGTCATTACGGGACGATTTAGCATTATTCACTTAATATTAAACAAAAAACAATGCATTTGTCTGCCGGGTAGTTACGCACTGAGCTACAAGATGTAACAGTTAGTGTACATTTTAAAATATGTAGTTTATCACTCGAAATTTGCTAGTGTCACACTTATTTCTTGTCACGGAGAGTTCAGTTTCTATTAGTGCGTTTGAGGTTATTCGTACTAATGTTATTTGACACGCAGATTTTATCCACAAATTATTTCATTTTCACGTGAATGAGCGTTGAGAAGGTCACTATTTTGACAGTCGTCTTAAGGGGCGAAATTTCCTTAACATGAAATTTCGTATTTAAATTTCGCAGCTGCCAGCCGGTAGGCAGTGTCCTTAAGAGCGCCGTCTAGCTGGAGATATTTCACGTGCCCGAGGTTTAGAAGCATGGGATCGCTGGGACGATCTAGGAGCGCGCATCGAATGTCTGTTCGCCTTTACGCGCAAAGCACTGAACTGACGTGCAGTCTTTCTCTCTTCGACTAGCCCCATAAAACTTTCAGTTATCACCCTTTCATTTAGTGGGTTAATGATAAAGATATAGGTGTGGTGCATGTCCCTAATGTTAAATAACTTGCACCATAATTTTCACACGTAAAAATTATTTTGAAACACTTGTATTATCCCCTTTTCACTTAATTAACAAACAACGCTTTATGTTTNTCAGAATTTTCATACGTAAAAATTATTTTAAAACACTTGTATTATCCCCTTTTCACTTAATTAACAAACAACGCTTTATGTTTCAATCTTCCAAATATCTTATTAATTAAAACATTCATTAATTTTTTTCTTTTTTTTCAAAATTCACGATCATTATATCTCCATGTTATAATCTTACAGTAATTAATTAATTAAAACATAAACTTGGATTTTTTTCATCGTACTTATCGAGTTAAAAAATGATTTATATTTTGGGTTTCCAAAAAAATTATTTGTTCTTACTATTTAAATACATTATGTTTTTATTTATTTTCCTATTTAATCCTTGGTGTTTTTATCACCAATCACAGTACTTACTCATTGGTGTTTTGTCATCTAAGCCAAATTATTCATAACTAATTTTGCACCTATATATCGCATTCTACACATATCAATATACATTTTATCTTTGAATCATGGTTTTGATTTCTCGTTATATTTATCATGATCTCTATGGCTTGGTTAGTGTCAGATATTTACATTTTAAAAAAACTTTTATTTATTTTACAATGTGTATCCCATAAGTCACTTCTCAATGGATACATTTAATTACATTTTGTAATATATTAACTTTTTTTATTAAAATTTTGCGCCTTCTTCTTTACTTTTGTATTACAAACATATAACATACTTCAACTTACAATTACATTTCTGACCTCAATGATTTATAAACTTTTTACCGTAAAATATACTTATTACCTCTATGACAATTTTACTTTATCAACTTCTTCAATAAAAACCATTAATTTTCTTACATACAAACATTGTATACAATTATTTTCTTATCCTAATTTGTCTGGTTTGTCTTTATCAATGACTTTTCTTTCTTTTTCTTTTTCTTTTACTTCCCGCCATTCTCATTTTTTGTCCCTTTTTCATTTCATTTTTTCTTACCACTTTCCTCATACCGTATTTCAACTATTTTCTTTTCATTACTGCCTGAACTTTAACCCCCTTTTTTCTTTTATTTTTCCTCCTTACTTTTCCCTTAAATATTTAAACTATTTTCTTTCCTCTATTCACTTTATTTTAACCAGTTTTTCTCTTTCTTTTACTCAATATTTTCAATTTTTGTGTTCCACACCAAATTTTGCCCATCTCGTTTTTTTAAACCTTACTTTAATTTTACATGTGGTTTTTTCTTCTGACACCCCCAATAATTTTAACTCTACTTTATCCTTCCTTAGTTGATTTTGTTCTTTTAACCCACCCAATTATTTCAACATTACTTTCCCCTCGATCTTGTGTTGTATGATCTCCCCATTGTTTACAAAAAAAGTTCCCAATACCCTTTCAAAATTAATATTCTCATTTGTATCCAAAATCACGTGATCTTTTCGTGTAACACAACTTTGTTAGCACATTACCTCATCCAATGATACAGAACCTGTTTTATACATTTCATCACCTTTACATTTACCTTCTTCCTCTCGTTCATTTACTTTAACCTCGTTAAGTTCAATTTCTATGTAATTAAAATTTTCTTTCCGTGCCCTATGAGTTTGTTCACTTACCTTCTAAAATGTTTTCCAAATTAGTATTAAATTTATTATTATGTTTTATTCTATCATTTTGTATTTCTTTCTGCATTACCTCACTACCCTCCTCTTTTGCCACAATTTTTGCTATTTATTTTTGCATAACCTCATCGGTTTGCAATTTTTGCTGCATGGCTTCGCTACACACACTAACCGTTTGCAGTTGATTGTTCATGGCCTCGAATGTTTTGAATGATAACTCAAATGATTGTTTCATACTATATGTTTGACGCTCTACTTCAGTTTCCTAAATTTCAGTGTCTTTAAATACAAAAAAATTCTAATTTTTTTCCGTCACTCATTTTTTACCATAATTTCAAACCATTTTTTTTTTCGTAATATGTACTTACAAAAAGTTTTCCCCCAAACCTGCAAAACAAATAAATTCTTCTCTCTTTTTTGTATTTGCGTGTCTCGTAAAAATGCCTCCCCCGATGTCCCTCGGTGTTGAAACTGCTTATTGCATATGGAGACGTGCTTTAGATGTTCTCAGCCTACCTCGGGCACCGCATCTCTTCCCTCCCGACGTCTCGACTTGTAGCAAAAAGTTCTTTCTCGGGTGTAGTTCTTTCCTTTACCGAAGTTCGTAGATTCTGACGTTCTAGAAGTTCATACTTCAGCTTCAGGAGTTATAGATGGTCACGAAGTTGTTCTTCAAACCACATGCTGGTTGCCAGTTGTTACATTTCAGACATTTCACAAATTACCACTAACATATTGGGCACCTTTTGTTACCTTTTATTTAAATCATATGTTCAGCTTCAAATTTTTTTTATTTAAAAATCTTCCTCTTCAGCACATTCAACCAATTATTAATCAATCTTCTGAAATACAATAAAATTCAATAATTATTACACATTTACCTTAAAAAACATCTTGCAGCACCCTATTATTATTTACAGCAAAATATTCATAATCATTATATCATTAAAATTTTTTAACTGTAAGACAAACGTCCGTCTACGGAGTTGGTAAGAATTATTCTCAAAAAAAAAGTTCTATTTTACATCTGCCTTACTTATGTTATCTCCTGTCCTCCGATTGGCTGTCGTCTGACCATGGCACATCTCTCCGCCTATCAGCAATGGCGATACGAGAGACAACCAGGATACTTTACTTTAGTAATTTTGTTTAATAGACATTTAATGAAAATAAACTGAACACTATCTAGAAACAAATGAATATTTCTTACACATGATCTCTATGTCAATAAACTATTAAAATAACCAAAAATTATATTGTTAACTCATATAATAAAGCATAATTTGGAATAATATTAAATGAAGTGACAATATGAGCAAGTACTCTTTAATTACATATAATAAAAATATCTGTGATAAAAGGCAACCATAACCCCGAAAATATGCAATGTTACAAGTTCACTGGTTGAGATAACAAAGCAAGTATCATTTAAGTACAGAATTCTTCAATAAATGTTTAATATTAAATGCCTGAAACCATAAATTAAAGCGTGTCTGAAAGCTTTAAAATTTGTATTAAGTATGTGAAACATAAACCAGAGCGAATAACTAGCATGTCATGAGCACAGAGTGCTTAAAGCTGTATCCCAATTCCCTTCAAGTATATACATGTCCATACTTCGCCTCGCTTGTGATTTCACTAAGTATATACTAGCGCCATCCCAATTCCCAGTATAGTACACACAGCGTCTGTACATGCCAAGTANTGTGATTTCACTAAGTATATACTAGCGCCATCCCAATTCCCAGTATAGTACACACAGCGTCTGTACATGCCAAGTACTCGAAGTTGCTTACTTTCTGGGTGAATTTGCGTACTTGCGGCGGTCGCCATGTTTGTTTTCAAACGTCACGTACATAACCTGTGAAGGGAACTTTATGGGGTTCTACTTACCCGTCATCTTATTTCTCTACGAAGCGACCGATGTGCAACTTCATTTCTGCGTTTATATTAACCTGCCTGTTACACATGACAAATCAAATGCATTATTGTTATTTTTTTGCAACAACACCAAACAACACCATAATCATAAACGAGAGCAAAGACAACCAACATAGAACACAAAATATTTATTAGCTCAGAATGACAAAACACGTGTTTACTTGCAAGTAGTTCGTGTTATTTACGCCATGTTGTGCAACGAGTCAAGTACAGTCAGAAAAAAACCCTTCTCAATATTCAGGGTAAGTACACACAGCGGCAAGTACGAATATGTATATACTTAACAAGTATGTACTTACAATTGGGATACAATCTAAAAATACAGAGATGNAGCGGCAAGTACGAATATGTATATACTTAACAAGTATGTACTTACAATTGGGATACAATCTAAAAATACAGAGATGAAATAGCCACTTAATCCGCGAACTCCAGCCACACGCGCCAGCAAAATGACGGCAATGGCCAGCAACATGTCGGAGTTTCGTTCACCAATCAGACAAGGGTACGCCGACATCAAAGGAACCGCATGCCATTTCTACTCTGTCAGCATGCTCTTCATAAACCTCATGCCCAATGCTTATATTTTTCCTACGCCTCTCTCATCAATTGTCCAGTTTTCGTTGCGTATGTGACAATCAGCACATAGTATGGCGTGTACAACACATGTTTGCATTTCAGCGGCACTTCTTTTTTCCACACCAGATCTCCCATACATCAGTAGAACTCATTTCCGTGTTGTTCCCTCGCTAACGTTTCCTTTCTCTGTTCCTCCCTCCAGTTTTCACTGTGCTTCCTAGGCATTCGAACGATTCCACTTGCATTATCGTACCATCTTATTCTAAACGTCGCTTAACCCCTTTACTTTTCTTTGGCATGACCATGGCCTCACTCTTATTAATGCTGAATTTCATTGAGTATTTTCTGTTTTTAACACTTTGTGTGATGCCGACGTAATATTACGTCACCTGAACTTAACTGAGTTGCACCTAGTTTGCCGTACCATTACGACATTCGCATTCTTTGAAGACACGGCCGAAGAAATATTACTTCACCAGCGGTCTTCAAAAAGTTTTCTGCTGCGTAATATTACGCCAGCAACATTCAAATGAACAGGATGGGCTGTATATTATTCTACGTGGAAAATAACTATGGATTGAGTCTTTTAAGATTGTCGTCACTAAAAAAATTCATTATTTTATATTTATATGAAATACTGTTCAACTTGTAGACTTTACTTACGAGTGCTACTTCCTCGAATAAAAACCCCATATTTTTTGTAATTGGCTCGTACAAATAATACAAACTAACTCACCAAGCGAAATGAGATAATTCACAGTGAAATAAGATNATTTTAAACCGCATATTTTTTTGCATAATGGCACGTCAAAACACATTTTTTTGTAATTGGCTCGTACAAATAATACAAACTAACTCACCAAGCGAAATGAGATAATTCACAGTGAAATAAGATAACATGAGTTACTTCAAGAAACATTCAAACTCACGCTATGGAATNATAACATGAGTTACTTCAAGAAACATTCAAACTCACGCTATGGAATGTTTCTGCAAGCTACAAAAATTGCTTAAAATAAGGGAATTTTTGCATATATTTTATTTGTAGCAGTGTACGATTTTTTAAAAATAAATTTTGCTATGCATACCTAAAAGTGAATTAAGACATCGTCTTTCAGTCACAGTTATTAAATTTTCTGTAAACGTTTTCGTTATATCATATTTGTATATACCAAAAACACTAAATTTGTAAGTTTGGCATGACATGCAAAAAGTATGAGACTTAATTTTTTTATAAGCTAGGGAAGAGTTCTTACAAGTAATGTCAACAAGTTGAATGTTGTTTCGCACAAATACAAAATAGTGCATTTTTTGCTGGCCAAGCAACTGAAGACGTAGGCTATGAGATAACATAGCGTTCGACGTCGACGCTGGTGACCCTTGGTACGCGGCGGGGGCAGAACCCAGACGTTGGAATTCCTGCGGATCATTCCCGTCCAGTTATGCGACAACTTTCTTCCTCGCTGCAGCAACGTGAGGTGGAGAGAGAACCGACTGCCGCCTGGTATGACAGCCGCCCGCCTGCGTGGCCACAACGCTCCTTCGCATTTTATTTACTTACTTCCCGGATTATGATTTTTTTTACAAGCAGCGCGGCGGCTCCACTCTGAGTCACTGCGGCTTCCACTAAACCACAAAACTAAATCGGCATAAAATTTTTTTACGTACTCTCTCCCTCTCTTATTAATTCCGTACAGGTATAGTTTTTCATAAATATGTTTTTAGTGAAGCGTTTTAATCAAATTAATTCGGACTGCGATATAGGATATAAAATGTGTGATCGTAGTACTGTTACTTAGTTTAACTATGGAATTAAATAAGTGTTTGTAACTCGTTTTACTGGGCTTATGTTTTAGTGTTTTCGGTGGGATTAGTAACGAGCGAATCCAAGGAGGGACTTAAGGGGCTGGAGACCCCTCCCATTTCGATTTTGCACTTAACCTGCCTTTGGGGGGGGGGGCGTGCTAGTTAAATATTTGAGATTATTTGCTTCTAATCAAGTCACAATGTAACTATTATAATTGCTAAAAATATTTCTTACTAGTTTTTTTTTTCTGTAGCCATACTGTCGTGGATACCGAATGTGTATTTTACGAACCTGCAAAGTTTTAAACTCCTCTTATTTATATTATGATTATTTTTATGGTATGGAATGAATACGTCCAAAAATTTAATATATTTACATTAAGTAGCCATAAAATCTGCAAAAGTTGCTACAAAATATATTTTTTTCCCCCGATACATATTTTCCATACTGTTATAACACTGCGTTATATTTAAATCAGAAACCCCCCCCCTCCCTCCGCAAAATGATCCCTTTTCACTAGCTTTTTAATCCGGCCCTGAAAGCATCACTCTCACGTGGCGAGCAGGCGAGACAGGCAATGGTTCGAGACAAGATTTAGAATCTTACGTGCACGTAGCTGGGAAACCCACTGTAACAAGGAAGCGCCTCTGCATAACCACTAGAAGAAAAAACTCACAACTCTGGAATTTTTTCATACCGCATCATAACCGTGACTGTAACGCAGCATCTTTCGCGTCGTAGCGCTGACGTTCTAACGCACTGCGTTACTGAGGTCTGCAGCAGAGTAACGATGTGTCTGTTGCGAGAAAAACAGTCTGGGATAAGGGTGGAAAATTATACAAACACTAATATTATTGATATGTACNGATGTGTCTGTTGCGAGAAAAACAGTCTGGGATAAGGGTGGAAAATTATACAAACACTAATATTATTGATATGTACGCTAGCGGATATTTCTATCATAGCTTGCTGTGACGTTTATTTTAAGTTCTGTTACACTCCGTTGGCGAATTGTTAAGTAACACCATTTAGAAAACTGGTAAAACTAACCGGTTATTTTTATCAGTCATTTGAAGTTTTCAGCATTACTTACGTATTTAAATTAAAAATGGTAGGCTGGTAAGCAGGTAGGGCTTAACGTCTCGTCGACAACGAGGTCATTAGAGACGGAGCAAGTAGATTAGAGAAACAAGAACGGGGAACGGGGAATAAATCAGCCAAGGGGATAAGGGGGGCTGCGGTGGCTGAGCGGTTAGCCTGCTCGCCTCCCACCAAGGCGAACCGGGTTCGATCCCCGTCCAGGCTACTCCCGGACCTTCGCATGTAGGAATCGTGCCGGACGATGCCGCTGGCCAGCGTGTTTTCTCGGCTCTCAAGACCTCGCTGTTAAGAGCCGCCCAAATCTCTTTACTCACAAACTCCGTTTAAAAGGGTTGCCAGGACTGTGTTACAGATAGTGAGTTCACCGGCGACGATTAAGGGCCCGCCCACCTGTAGCTTTTTTCCGTATTTGAGACCGAGAAGCTCAGGAGCGATAAGGACGAAACTGTCACGCGTATCAAGTGCATTATCGCCGCTACGTGCAAGGCTCTGGACTGGCGTGCTGTGTTATCGTCGTGCTGCGTGTGCCTATGGAACATAAAGCAGTGACCCTTCATTTTATTGATGGAAAATCTGGAGCAAGATTCAGCGCAGGGCCCTTAAAGCTGTTGCCTGATTTGAAATCAATGAGAATTTGGTAAAATGAAGTACACTGTATGTTAACGAAAGTCTGTTTTTGAAGCCAATTTCAAAGATATAAACTTGAAACAAAAACTTAAGTGTGATAAATGATACTATCAAGCTCTGTATCGAAGCAAATATAACAATTGGTTTTTCAGTAATTTTGTATTTAAATATTAAGTTTTCTGATTTTTGCAGGAAACAGGCTATTCATCAATGTTACAAGAAGCGCGTATTTTTCTGCTAAAATCTCTGGTGGTATATCTATTTCTTTAACAAGAGCGCTATAAACAGAATTTCATGAACACGTATTTCCCTATACCAAATTCTCACATCTTTCAGCTAGGCAACAGCCTTAAGTATTTATGTTTGTATCGGACGCGTATATTTTGAAATGCTTTGGAAAACTCTNCTTTCAGCTAGGCAACAGCCTTAAGTATTTATGTTTGTATCGGACGCGTATATTTTGAAATGCTTTGGAAAACTCTTTTTATAGACTGTTCACGGTTACTTAAAATTTTTTTGAAGACCTGCTAAAGTTATACTTTCAGGCTATTTCTCCACATCATGCAGAAAAAGCTTAACAAGCATAGCAAATTACACCAAAACCGAATTCATGCGCACTTAGGGAAATATTATTTTCCATAATAACTGTTTATTACTAGACATTACCAACACACTTTTTTTCTCCCTGTTTTATTCANGGGAAATATTATTTTCCATAATAACTGTTTATTACTAGACATTACCAACACACTTTTTTTCTCCCTGTTTTATTCTTATTAACTATTAATGAAATATTATATTTTATATACAGAATATAAGTAAAAGTTCAATTTAACTAAAAATAAGGTACNTATTAACTATTAATGAAATATTATATTTTATATACAGAATATAAGTAAAAGTTCAATTTAACTAAAAATAAGGTACGTTTATATTAACACAATTATAAAACACTTGTAATGCGTTAAGGTTTTTAGGAAACAAACAATCACGTCATACATGAGGTAATTTTCAAAGGTTTGGTTCAAAAAGTGTGAAAATGCCGCGAATAGACTATTGCTATGTTGGAGTGCTTCGAAATGGTGTTTATAATGTTCATGACGTCTTTAAAGTACTCAAAAGCCCTCATATCAACTGCGTGTGTTATTTTCGTAGATCAGCACATGTAATGCACGTATAATAGTATCGAAGAAAAACGTTCATCTCAAACACTCTGTAGCGCAATTCAAGCACCAGGTAGGCGGGCCCCTTAACTGATGTTCACTGCTCTCAGTGGAAACTGAAAGTACCTCGACCCGGACTGCAGTATGATACGCCGCCCTTCTCTCTGATCCTGCACCGTTGACGGCCCCAAAGTGAGGCGAGTTACGTGTTGTTTACGTAGGTTTCCAGGCAACTCACAGATTTTCCCACACAGGTNTTGACGGCCCCAAAGTGAGGCGAGTTACGTGTTGTTTACGTAGGTTTCCAGGCCACTCACAGATTTTCCCACACAGGTCATTGCGTAATCGGTAGCGACTACGTTTTTTTTTGCACCTGTAAAAATGACCAATCTGTGGGAAATACAATGGAGGGACGTAGTTTCGAAACGGTCCAGAGAAGGCGTGTTACGTAACCGCCAACAGATCGCAGTTTGAAGTCGGGTAGTCGTGAAAAGTGAGCGGGGCAAGGAGCACAGGAGCAATATGCGCCTGGGCATGTAGATTTATGGGCTTGCCCACTTGAAGTGGAGTGAAGAGATTTGGGCGGCTCTAAACATCGAGGTCTTGAGAGCTGATGAGGATGAAGTGAGGTAAGCACGGAGTAGCACCGGAATACAAAGGTGGGGGAAAACGGGAGATCCCCGAGAAAACCCGCCGACCTGCGGCATCGTCCGGCACGTTTCCCACATGTGAAAATCCGGGATCGACCCCGTCGGGATTCGAACCTGGTTCGCCTAGGTGGTAAGCGAGTAGGCTGACCACTACACCTGCCCGCTAGGCCCCGTGTTTGCGTTATGTATGTTTTAGAGCATATTAGAAACGTGCTAAACATATAAATATTCACATGTTAGTTGGTTCACATTAAACGGAACACGTCTTTAAAATACCCTTCAACTAGCTAAATATATTTCAACAAAATCACCGATCGGCGTTTCTTCCAAGTAGCGTTGGGAGCTGACTATGAAAATGAATTTATCGACTTTATCGTTTAATTAAAATTGGAATTTTTAAAATTGGTGCCAACATAAATTGGTTTATATTTAATTTTGTACGCGTTATTAATAAATTTGGGCAATAACAAATACATTTTTATTTAAGTTTTTCAGTGTTAACTTATCGATGCAGGGACACACTATTCATCACATCCATAGTTATGTTAATTTTCATTTTGGTGGAAGGATACTTAATAAACAGACAGTATGCAGCGCTTTCAATCGAGAACAGTCGATATCGATCCGTATAATAGTTTCTGACGCAATGTGAATATGTTCAGATGTGCGTAAAGATATAAATATAGAAGATAAGAAGGCCTATTTCGGTAATGAATCGCCCAGATATATAACTGAGCATGTTTATGAATGCAAAATGTTCAGGAAGTACAAACACGTGTAATATTTTATGGTTTGTGTTTAAAATGCTGGCGGGTTGGTGGTGGCTGTATCTCATTGTCAGATACGTATTGTGTGAATATGTTTAGTCGTAGTTATTGCAAAAAATTCATCACACTTACTGAATTTTGCATCAATGATAGGTTAGTAACGAGCTTTGCCTCTGTAGTTCCTGAAAGTTATGCGACAAGAATCTATCAATCTAAAATAAGCATGATCTGGAAGAATTATGCGCAATTAATAATTTATATTTACATTTTATTCAAAACTATTTTCAATTTAAGGTAACCAATAAAATAATCGCAAATATAAAAATGTAAATTTGAAAATTATGGTAACGAAAGATAATTTTCCAGCGTATAGTCGATGAGCCAATTTAATTGCCTGCCTCGTGAGCGTTATGCAAACAAAAACCCAACATTAACATTAATCAAAAACCGTTTATAAATTTAGATAGTTAGTAACATCCATTGTTATATTTCCTTACGCAATATCCATTTACTGAAACGCAAAATAGGATATAATTATATTACAGTTGTTGATATTTTTGAGAGAAGATCGTAGATGGTTCGCAATAATTGTTTTCAAACCTTCGATAGTTTTCCAATGCGAGTAACTTTTTATCTCTCCAATTTTCCAGCATTTTGGAGATAATTTAAACAGAACTTGTTTCAACATAACCCAACACGCAAATAATTGTATGAAGGTACAGCGCATTTCCCAAAGCCGTAGCTATGGTTGTGTCAATAAACCAAAACGTACGATACGTTTTGCGGACAATTTTCCGAAGTGGATTTTTAAATGTAGCAAATTCTTTGTAACGTTGCAGTTTTCCAGGTATTATATTATGTTTATTATTATATTTACCTTTTGGTTTCTGAATATTTGGTTGTATTGACAATTACAATTAATTTAATATAATTTCTAAATTAAGCTTTATTATATGATTTTAACGAAGTGCGGGTTAAATTTTGGTTATCTTACTAGTTTGTTGACATAGGGATAATTTTTAGGTTATATTTCATTTGTTATTAGAGAGTATAACGTATTGTTCATTTATTCCCTTGAGAGTAGTAAGAATTGCATGTTATAAATCACGTGAACAAAAGAAAAGTATCCTGGTTGGCTCTCGTCTTGCCATTGCTGGTTGGAAGAGAAATGTGGTGTGGTCAGACGACAGCCAATCAGAGAGCAGGTAACAACAGAAATTACTATGATGTTCTAAGTCGAACGTTTTTCTTTAACAGAACTAATACTACCACCACCGCCAGTGATGAACGCGTATGGTGAGATTGAAAAGAAATCGTAACATCATATTATAGTAATGAATAACAGAATAAAAATTTTATAATTGCTGTAACAAGTTTAGTTTTTAATCATCGAGGATGGAAAAAGCGTGATAATTGTTTTTTTTGACGTGACAACGTCTTAAATTAGGTTGCGGCTGGGAGTCACTTATGAAAAAGTGTAACGCTCGGTAACGTTACGATGAGTCACCGAGGAGGGGTAATCAAGGGAGGGAAATGAGGGGAGGAAACAGGAGGGGAGCCGAGCCGGCCAAGGAGAAAGCCACCTTGCATGGAAGCAATTCCAAAGACGAACGACGCGGTGGAGCTAGCGTCGCAGTTTTACAATTAATAAATGTAATTAGACGAACCACAAGGAAATTAATAACGCGCTTGATAAATAAAGACGCTCTCGCATTACTAAAAAAATATGTTTAATGAATATTCGTTGCAGTGACAGATATTGTGTTTTTGACGTGACAACTATGATCGGTCTGCCGCGCGCGCAGCACTACGTTGTCACGTAAAATCTTCGCCCGTAAAACCGACTTTACAGGCAACCATTTTTTTTGTTTGAGAAGATAAAATAATAATTTATCGATTTTTTGTTTGAGAAGAAGAATAAGCTAAATAAAATATTATTTGAGAAGCTGAGAATTTCGGCCAACTGATTTAACTGAAATGTTACATCTGATTAATATAATTGGGATAACATACTCATCCAAGACGCTGGAAATGGGTCAGTAGTTTAAGACGTGTTTATTCTCCTTTTTCCTTTTCTAATAGACCAAATTATTTGCGTTACATCATTTTTCAAATTCGTCACTTATTTGTAACTGAAATGTGACTGGTTTTGATGGCAGATATTATAGCCTAAAATAATTTTAAAAGGAAATATTTTAGTATGCAAGCCTTCTTCCTGTAATCTTAGCTCTGCAAAAAAACGAAGACAGTTTTTTCTAAACAAAATATCTGCACAGTAGGCCTACTTATTGACAATAATCTAGGAAATAAAATGTAGCTAATATGTCACGCAAAATTTTGATGGGAAATTCTTGCGCTATTTCTTATTTCAGAATAATAGATAATTATTCGTAAATTTAATATATGTATAATAAATAATAAATATTTAATTTGGTTGATTTTAACATCATTATTTGCAAAAACATATTTCTTTGTTTGCCCCGTAGGGTAGTGAAAACATGTAGCTTGCCATATAGGCCTAATCGTATTCTAAATCTGCGTTCTCTTTAAAATTAATTAAGCAAAATTTAACATAAGGGGGAAAAGAGGAGGAGGGTAAAGATAGCGCCTCTTAATCACTTAGAACTCCTTGCTGAATAAGGCTCTTCTTTTAACACAGTGCGCCGATAAACTGAACATAGGTATATCCGTTCATGGCTCGACAGTTTCACCCTCGTGAAATCAGGAGACCAGGAAACGTCCTTTCTCCCATGAATGAACGCCAACCGCCCCATAATGCACGTGCGGTCAGCGCGGACCACCAGTCGTCAATGAACAATGCGGAAAGTAGCCCTTTCCTCTAATTATACGTGGGTAATAGCTGTTGACGGGGAGGGAGGTGGCTTGCTACGGTTCGCGCACCTGTGGCTGTGGCGTGAGAACTGCCCGTCCGTGCCTAGTAGACAGCTGCTGGTGTCGTAATAGAGGGCATATGAGGGATACGTCATGCATGTTGACTTCCAGCCATCACTTAGTGTTTCATAAAAACTATGTCCTCTCAAAATTTTATTACCCTTTTTTACTTTCAGAAAAGTAGGGTCTAATGTTCATTTTTGCGTTACTGTGGTATGACTAAAAAAACTGAAAATCTTCTAGCACTCAAATTGACTTAGGTAACCCGTTTAGTCACACGTTAATTTCTGAGTTCGAGAGTTGCAATCACTCAATTTTTTGGAGTGCACTTGTCATTGAAACGCGCTGCTTACTATGATATTGGCATTAACCATTCGTTTCAAAGAGATGCAGAAAATTCCACAATTCAGATTAGTTACAAGGAAGATTGGACACTGGTGCCTTACTGTGTACAAAACCGTTCATAAATACCATTCATGTGCAACGGTTATTTCAGGAAAACAATTTCAATGATTGAGTGTCACAGCCTACTGCGTGCGACGAATTAAATATTGTTTTTATTGATTTCAGCTAAATCATGAAAATAAATAAACACATTGACGATAGCCACTATTGATGTGCAAGTTAACGTAGGGGGAAGTCCCGTGACGCCGTACGGCACCTAGTAATGGACACTCGTACTATCTCGGCAAGTCACAACGCGTTCGTTTCAAAAACGTGTGAAGGGTCGCGGGGGAGCCTAGCGATACACGGTCGCGGGACGCGGTTTGCCAGTGACGCGCGAGGCCAAGGTGGCAGCGGTCGATTGCTGCTTTTGGCGGGAATACACTGCGTCACGTAAGATCGAAGTGAGTGTCACTGCTATGTTTTTGTGTTTAAATGTCTATGGTAATTATTATTACACGTGGTGTTCCATACATATTCGAAGTTTGTGAAAGATTTTGTTGATTTACAATCAAGTTTTGGTAAAAACACGTAATTGTGGGGATTCTTTGTCCCCTGGTACCGGACACAAAGTCGTCCCTTAACGCCGGACAGTAAACAAGTGATTTTTTCTCGCAATCGTATATATTTTTTATAATAATTGTTGTAAATTGTTTTAGAGGATAGAAGAACGGAGAGAAATCGAAATGGAAGAGACGAAAAAGAAAGGAAAATGGGACCAACAAAGTTTACAAACTGTGATAGACAATGTTTGGCCAAAGAAATGAGTTTGAGAGAAGCTTCGATGCGCTACAACGTTCCAAAAAGCACTCTACGTGATAAAACATCGTTATTGAACAATGGACAAGAAGTAACGTTGCAACCAAAAATCGGTAGATTCACTAACACCTTCTCACCCGNACATCGTTATTGAACAATGGACAAGAAGTAACGTTGCAACCAAAAATCGGTAGATTCACTAACACCTTCTCACCCTAGTACGAAGAAGTTTTAGTGGAACACGTAAAAGATTTGTCCAATAGATGTCTGCCTCTGATGAGAAAGAAGTTTCTNAGTACGAAGAAGTTTTAGTGGAACACGTAAAAGATTTGTCCAATAGATGTCTGCCTCTGATGAGAAAGAAGTTTCTGAAGTTAGTTTTTGACTTGGCTGAAGCTTTGATGATTCCTCATCAATTTAATAAAGAGAAAGGTGCTGCTGGTAAGCATTTTTACTACGATTTCATGCAGAGACATCCTGACATAGCTTTTGCTANAATAAAGAGAAAGGTGCTGCTGGTAAGCATTTTTACTACGATTTCATGCAGAGACATCCTGACATAGCTTTTGCTAGTAGCTCATCTACGATATGCGATGCAGAACCGTCCAACAATTTGGTCTCAGAAGAACCCACATACCCTCCTAAAGAATGTACCAGCGAGCCAACAATCAACAGTCCCAAGCCATCGACTAGCTTTGATCCAGATGTTGTCCAGATTGTCCATAGTTTGTCGCCATTGCCAGATGCTGCCAAAAACCATCAGTTGCTCGGAAGAGAAAATGTGAAAAAAGTGAAATTCTAACTTCATCACCATGCAAAATTGCTGTTGAAGAAAAAGACAATGAAAATAACGTTATGGACAAAAATAAAGGAATGGGAAATAAGTTTAGAACAGCTCTACAAGAGAAGGGGAAACAAACCAAAGGTTTAAAGTCCAAAGAAAAAGTGGAGATAAAGCAAAGAACAAGGAACCGTTAACTAAAATATCTGACATAGGAACTACTTGCGTAGTGTGCCTAGAGGACCACGACGAAGACTGGATACAGTGCTCCAGCTGCCGTGGGTGGGCTCATGAAGCATGTGCAGACATCCCAGAATGTTCAGATGCCTATATATGTGATCGATGCACGATGTTTTAAAGATGTCCGGCGCTGGGGGCTCTAAGTGAAGTCCGTCTGGTACTAGGTGCCACTTGCAGTGATTGCAACTTATTTTACAAAAGTTTGATATAAGTTTTTAAGTTTGTTTTAGCAGAAGTTGCATTTTTGTTAATTTATTTTGATTTTAAACTTTGTTGACGTAGTAAATTCATAAATAAAGGTAATCTCTCGAAGCAGGTTTTTTTTATTGTCTGAAAACCTTAGGCGTCCACCACTAGGGGACTTCCCCCTAATTATAAAAATACTTTCACCTTACTAATTGAGATACCAAGCCAACGTTGACTTTAATGGGGAAAATATATGTATTACAATATTTTGTCGAAAATATGTAGCTCTAACTATTACGCAATTGCTTTTCGATATTTGTTCAATGTGCAACATTAAAATTGTTAATACAAACAGTACGTATGAATGCACTCACGCGCCATAATTATTAAAAACGAAACCCACATTATAAAAAATATATATTTTGTGGTTTAATCAGTTTGTATGTTTTTTACGTATTTATCTGTTTATGAAATATTTACTNTATAAAAAATATATATTTTGTGGTTTAATCAGTTTGTATGTTTTTTACGTATTTATCTGTTTATGAAATATTTACTTAGCAATTTAATACGTACGACCATTATCAGATCAGTCGAAAACCGAGGGATCAGTAGCACAGCTGGTTAACAGGCCAGTGGAAAATGCCACGTATTCAATAAGTGAAGTAACACGGGCGTATTTTCACTGAATTTCTACACTAAGTGTTTGAAAGTAACTGTTCAGTCGGTCAGACGTTTTTCAATGATTGAAAAAGAGATATTTTGACTAATTTAAGTTTAGAGAGTACTTTCCTATTTAATATTAATTTGATACACCTGGTTTACCCTTGCGGTCACGCATTTATTTCTGAATTCAAGTGTTGCAATCACGTAATTTTTTGGTGTGCATTGTACTTGTGTTCAGAACTTTTCGTGCAACCAAAGAACAGCGTGCTGCGGGCTCAATGACATTGTCATTAACAATTCATCACAAAGAGATGTAGAAAATTCCAGAAATCAGATTAGCCACAAGTAATACTGTACGCCGATGCCTTGTTGCGTACAGCACCTGTAATAAATATCATTCGTGTGCAACATGTCCACTATCGTGGACGCTGTGACTGAACGTGTTAACTGATCCATCAGCTAGAAAGCATACAACTGAAAAACAGTGAGGGCATTTTTGATGAATTAGTGGAAAATGTCACTGAATCAATAAGTGACGGGGAAAAAAGGCATTTTTTCACTGATTTCTCCGTTAATTTGAGTGAAGGGACTGATAACCTACTTGTCAGTTGGCAGCCAAACCAATGAAGAACCTTTTGCAGCATGGAGTAGCCAATCAGACACAAGGCCTGTTTCCAGAGATTCGCGCAACCAATCAAAGAATGAGAACCCCCACATCAGTGAGACCATGCCATTTCGCCTCTGAGAACTTGTCTAATGAGTCGATTCGTGTGCAACCAAGATAAATTAAAAAAAAAAATAGTAAACTCGCACCATAGCAGCAGCTAATTAATAAACCGTTACATCCCGATGTAATGGTTTTAAAGACTGTATAGTCTATTCACGGTTACTTCCTACTTTTCTGAAGGGCCCCCCCCCC
>NQII01010393.1:18594-37482 GCA_002778355.1 Clitarchus hookeri
CGCTCGCTAGAATCCCTGTAATAACCAGTGAACGAGTTGTTAGTAGAGCCACGAATGTTACGCGAATTTATTTGCCAGCAGGATAGGCCTTACAGTTCTCTATTTACTCGAGCCAATATTGTCTATTGGCCACTGGCAAAGTGAGAATAATTTGTACAAGATTGCTCATTATGACAGTCGCGCTGTTGCTTCCTATTTATTACTGGTTTACAGTTACACAGGGCGTGTCTAAATAACTGCGGCCCAATCACAATGTTGGAACAAAACGGTGGGCGTTTGAAGTCTACCTTGCTGCCGAAAGAATTCGCGAAATACTCGGTTCTCTAGTTACTAGGCAAACTTGTTAAAGCAAAGGAGCAACTTGAATTGGGGTTATGCAATGTTTCAATATTTAGGTCATGATAGAATAATAATTCGTAGTGTTATAACTACATATCGTAACATGCATGTACTGGGTCATGCTGAAATGTTGTTTAATCCATAACTAATAAATAAAATGTATTTTAAAATTCTTTGTTTAGTTATTTGTTTTAAGAAAATTTTGATATCACAACCAGGCGTCCATTAATTGTTTATTTATTACTTATGGATTAAACAACATTTCAGCATTATCCNATTTTGATATCACAACCAGGCGTCCATTAATTGTTTATTTATTACTTATGGATTAAACAACATTTCAGCATTATCCACTACATGCATGTTACCAGTAGTACCAACTAACTTCCGATAAAATCAAATTTTATAACCAATCTCGAAGTTGATCTTATTTCGTGAGTAGAGAACGGGTGTAGAGTAAATACTAATCACAGNCAAATTTTATAACCAATCTCGAAGTTGATCTTATTTCGTGAGTAGAGAACGGGTGTAGAGTAAATACTAATCACAGCGTTCTGATTAGCAACACCTTCATATACAGGAATAGTCTTTCAATAAATTATGTCTCGCGGATCCACTTCAGACAAATCCGTAAGTGTCGGATATTTTGCATTATAAGCCTTCCAAAAGAAGAAAAAAATTATAAAAGTCCACTGCCGGCTTTAGCAGCTATATCTTGAAGACCAAACCGATACAAAAAAGAAAGAAGAATATAACTCTCTTCTACACTCAACACTTTAACACAACATGAATCATCTTCTTTATCGACATCAACATTAACAGTCAAAATAATACGATACACCTTCCTAGGATAATACCTAGAGACNAAAAAAGAAAGAAGAATATAACTCTCTTCTACACTCAACACTTTAACACAACATGAATCATCTTCTTTATCGACATCAACATTAACAGTCAAAATAATACGATACACCTTCCTAGGATAATACCTAGAGACACGGTATTGCCTTCGAACCATTATATTCTGTGCCATTAGAACTTATATAGTAAACAACAAATTAAAAAAAAAAACACGCAATGTATCAATTCTGGTACACTTGCACTGAAATTATAAAAACAAAAGCTTATATACATTTAATAAGGCAAACATGTACAGAGAAGTTGGTAAAGTAAAACTCCTAAGTTCATAACCTTGAAAAATCTCTAACATCCGGTTGACTCACACTAGGTTCCACGTTAACGTGGGTGGCGTAGGCAATACTAGTCGCCGCCAAGCCGCATCTACCATGATACTTTGAGGTTAAGACAAGGACAAACAATGATGTAATATATATTGTTAGAATCGTACTTTCGCTGAATTCGAAGCTCGTATAGTTAACTTTTGATGTTAAAATAATGTGTGATTTAAGAAATATATTTGTTATGTGCGTATTCTGCCATGAATTTGTAACATAATGATGTTTTGAATTTTGTAAATCGGTCCAATACTTCATTAGTAATAGATTTTTTATGTTTCGAGGTGGGTAACATAACCTCAAAGTATCATGGCAGACGCTGATATTAATGCCGGATGTACGGTGTTACAGAACCGTCACATCTACTCCCCTCCTTCAAGCGTCAGTATGGTCAGGCCGCGTTCCACAGACAGCGATTTCGGGTGGCCAGTCCTAGTCGCTATCGGGTCGTCATCCCGAACTCACATTCCCTCGTAGATCTTCTTTTCTTCTTGGACTATCTTTCTGGGTTCCTCAAAAACACAAGGACGACGCAAATAAATCCGGTTCATATCAACTGGGGTTTTTTACAACACTTTCGGGAAAATACTGGACATTACGGGCTTATATTACGTATTCCTTTAAATATTTTAAATATTTCCTTTACGTAATAATTCCTTAAATTGAACAAGAAATTATTTTCATTAAATTCATTGAAATTTTCTTTACACATTAAATAAAATCCTTCATACATATGAATATATTTTATTAATGTAGCATTAAATAACACAATAAACCACATTTACATAGAGCTATGGCAGGGCTCTTTTAATCCACGTTACCATAAAATCTTTTGGCATGACTTATATGGACTTTAAAATCTTAATGCGGGAAATTGTAGCTCAGAAACAAGTAAAGTAACTGGTGTTAAAAATCAAACGCGCAATTTTGAACGGTCTGGTCTACTGCGGCGCTAACCTTGACTAAAATAATCAATTTTAGAGATCAGAAAATGCGTTTGAACCATAATCAAATCGCCGCTATGGAACGTAACATCTTTACGTTGTAAATTCATCTTGTCTTCCATTTACTTGTGGTGAACAAGTAAATCTTGTGTAACTTCTTCCCACAATTTGAACATATCTCTGTTAGCTACATTCCCCACATATAATGGTTTGCAATTACCAAGCATTTAAAAGGGGATGTAAAAGTTGCCATCCCAAGAAGACTTCAGATGGAGTTCGCTTTTGGGCACTATGTATTACGTTGATAAAACACAGAACAAGATTGTACAAAATGGTGTTCCACTCTCTCTCTCTCTCTCTCTCTCTCTCTCTCTCTCTCTCTCTCTCTCTGTTTCTAACTGGAAACAACGCAGGGCCACTTTAATGTTCCGGTTGACTCTTTCCACCAAGTTCGCCTGCGGGTAGTAAGGGGACGTATTTATTAACTTCACTCCCCACTTGAACATTAAGTCGCGAAATTCTTGCGACACAAAATACGACGCATTGTCCGTGACTACAAACGCAGGTGACCCAAAAACGCAAAACATATGATAATAATTACTTTGCAAATTTCAACAGCTTTAATTGTCCGCAACGGAAAAAAGAAACTGAATTTTCTAAAACTGTCTATCGCAACCAACACGTAGAGGTAACCAGATTTACTACGCGGTAATGATCCTATAACATCCTGGTACACCTTTACGCATACAAACTTAGCGGGAGACCCGGAATATTTTCCTTCCTGCTTTTGATTTCTCGGCCTGCCTTGCTGGCACACACTGCATTCTCTTACGCGTGTCTCAATGTCTTCTCGCACACCAAAACCCGTAAAAATCTCAGTTATACGCGAAATAGTTTTATCTCGGCCTACGTGTACTCCAAAAAAGGACTCGTTTTAATACCTATACACCATCGGTCTTAAATTAACCGGTACAAACACACGAAATTTAATTTTTTTTACGACCATTTGCCAATGAACCCTTTATAAACTACGTAACCTGACTGAGCTATATCTTACATTATTTGCTGGCATTCTGCGTCATTTTTCTGGTGTTCTTTAATGTCTACAAAAACATCAGGAAAATTTTGCAACGTATTTAAAAATTGTGTGGTTTCAAAATCTTTTGACACTATATCTTTTATTACGTTAATTTTCTGTGGCCCATTCGGATCACCTACATTCACCTCAAACTTGTCACTGCAAATATACGCGATAGCGCATCAGCTACTTGATATGGTGAACATCAAATTTAAAGCGAGATAGTCTTACTAGCCAACGCCCCAGCTTGTTTATTCGATTTCAACAGCCATCTTAAAGCTTGGTTGCCCGTAAACAACTCGAACGGCACGTGGTCTAAATAATCAGAAAAATGCTCCATTCCCCATATGCAAACTAGACACTTATTATCGTAGATTGTGTACTTGCGCTCCGCAGCTGTCAAAAGTTTGCTAACGTACGCCACGGGAACAAAATCACTGCCTTTCTTCTGGCTGAGCACCGCTCCTAAAGCAACAGAACTTGCGTCGTCATGAATATAAAATTTCTCGTAAAAATTGGGCAATTGCAAACTGGCGGCTGTGTTAAACTGTCTTTTAACGTCTGAAACGCTTTTTGTTGGTTGTCATCCAACATAAACTCTGTGTTTTTCTTCTTTTATAAGTTTAAAGGCTCTGTAATATTAGAAAAATTCGGTATAAATTTCCCGTAAAAAGCTGTAATCTCTAAAAATCTCCGAACCCCTCTCACGTTTTTAGGAACTGGAAAATTTAGAATGGCTTTAATTTTATCTGGGTCAGTAAGCAACTGACCATCGAAAATTATGAAACCTAGATACTTGACATGCTGTTTATCAGGGTTCACTGTCAACCCAGCTTCCTGCAGAGCCTTTAACACTAAACGTACGAGTATGTGAGCCAGGTGATCCTCTAAGGTGTTACTGTATACGCACACATCGTCAATATATGTGAACACAAAATCATGAATATATTTTCCTAAAACTTGGTACAAAACCTACGACATGTCTTGAGGGCCGCATTTGACCCCCATCGGCAAACGTGTCCACTGATAAAAACCCCGCGGGGTACAAAACACGCCAAAGGTTCTTTGGAATTTTAGTGTAGCTCGCATTGCAAAAACGCAGAATTAAGGCCCAAAATGGTGAAATATTTGGCCTTACACAAATACTGAAACACAGAGTCTAATATCGGGACACAACAATATAAATTTTCTCATTGACTAGCACTAGCCTATAGTCATTAATCAGACGGTATTTCCCTGGCTGTTTTTTTCGGAATGAGAAATGATGGGCTCGCGTACGCACTGTACGAGTCTTCAATAATACCTTCTTGTTTTAATTCCACCAAAACTTGTTTAATGATAGGGACCTTAGGTAGAGGAACTCTGTACGGGACCGAAAACACTGGCTCGTGATCTCTCAATTTCAAAACTATCGGTTTTTTTTATGTAATTACCCACCTTAATCGTAACCACGTCATCAAACTCAGCATTAATTTTCTCTATTTCTGCCTCCAACTACGAACCTAACTTAACCATCTGCACTTTCCTACAGTATGGCGGATTATTTACTAACGGAACAGGAAACTCAGGAGAAAAACCAAAACGCAAGCATTTTTTTTTTTCACGTCTACACAACACTGTCTCTTCCCCAGAAAATCAATACCGACTATGACCGGATACGATAAATATTTAAACAGCTGAAATTGCATCTTCCACGAAAAATTCTCAACTTTAATTTCCATGGTTGCTACAGCCTGTGAATTTACTAAACTGTCATTGCGTTAGCAAAGGAAAATACGGTGTTCGGACATTGCGAAACATGAACTACTCCCACGGCATTATCGCGCATAATTTGGTTGCACATTTCATGACTCATTAATGATGCGGAAGCACCTGTATCAATTAATGCAGTTACTTGCGAAACGCCGATTTGCAATGTCACAAATAATAATCCCAGTTAATTTTTCATAGGCGAAAAATTATTCACACTGCCTTTGCCCAATGGTTTTTCCTTAAAGAGACACGAGTAATGCAAATGTGATCCATTTCCACAAACGTAACACACACGCGAATAACATGCCACTTTTTTCTGTTTACTTTCAGTTTGACTTGACCCATTCTCCTCATCTGCCTGTGTACTTACGTCACACTTAGGTTTTGGTTTTTCCGCGTCTTTTCAACGTGTTTTTTAGCCCCTTTTTGTACGAAACTCGTTACCTTCTTTTTACCGTAGCTGTCTTTAAAGAAGAACTTTTCGCTAGCGTGGGTCGTGCGCGAACAGTATTTATATTGCGGTTTTGACTTGGTCACCACTTCTTCCCGCCTGCCATGACAATCCCCTATGGTTATCTCACCCTCAAAACTAACGCTAACAGTTCTTTCAAATTTTGTTGCTTCTTCGCAAACGAAAATAATCTGTGATTGCCTGGGCAAGAGATTGTAAAACATGACTTCGGTTAAGAAGCCTCATCACACGGACTATGTAACACCGCAACTAACCGTATTATTTCTTTCAGGAACCCTTCCATCGTATGCGTAGAACATTGAAATTTTTCAAGAATTTTCATACGCAAACGTGAAATAGCGACCGGGGTACCAACCTGCCATAATAAATTACTGCAAAGTACTTCAAACCCCCATTTGCTTGAAATAGCTTCTCTCAAAACTAACTGCAAATTTTCTGGCACTTTGAGCAATGCAGCTGAATAGATAATAGTCGGCTCGCACAATCCTAAGTCTAGGACGTTAGATAATACTACCAAAAATTCGACTACGTCGGTTAAGCTACCGATTTTAATACTGGGTATTTTACTGTATATTCCATGAGCAATCGATTTAAGAATTTTGAATAAAAAAGGAACGGACTCACCACGTTTATCTTCCACGACGGCGCCCTCTTTCAAAACTACCCAACGTAACAGCGAGCGCAGAGTATCGATGTTATCCGCCTCGGAAAACTCGTCTTCTTTCAAAGCGGCCTGCAGTGTTTCCTTGGTAAGAAGTAATTTTGGTTAGCAAACAAATACACAAAATCACAAAATTCCCCAACACAATTTCACTTCTCACAATTTTGATTTTCATGAAAAATTTGAAAACAATTTATTTCAAAACGTACTGAGAGGGATGGAAGCAGAGTGGCGCAGGCTTCACCTGTCATAGAGCGGGAGCACCCGCAGGAAACCCACCACAACATGACAGTGACCTTCAACTCCCCTTCCTTCCATTCCACTCATTTAAACAAAATGAGTCTTACCAAAAACCTTCAAGCAACGGAGTTTAAATAGCAGAGCACAAACAGACTGTATTATATGTTTGTCAGAATAATTCGCTGGAATATTTCGTAGGAATGTCTGTACGGTGGCTTTATTGGCACGGGTGGTATGAAGGGAACTGTTTAGTATAGTTGATATGGCCTAATGGAATGGACTGTAGGTAATGACCGTGCTATGGTCTGTACATGTAGTCGCGCTATCACATCATAGGAACAATTCGTAGGAATAGCTGGTTGGCATGTTTTTGGCAGTGGCTATGATATGGCATTAAATATTATTATATAGTTTAAACAGTTTTCGTTGGGTAGTAAGAGGTTCGGGGTGTATAGTTGGTTGATATTTTATTAATTATGATTGGGTGATAGGGAATTCTGATAAGCTAATTTGAATAATATTATGTTGTTATTGGTGAGGACCCGGTTTCTAGCAAACGAAACATTGTCCTAACAGACTACAGAAAATTAATAAATAATTTAAAATTGGTAATGTTTTTCGTATTGTGGTAAAGTTACAACAGTATTGAAAATTTATATTATTGTGAGACTATGCATAACCTTGTCGCTGACAGTTTGCTTGGAATTATATTTTAAAGAGAAATTCTAAATCCTGCATTGCTCGTTCTCTGCAACCGCGCACCGCTCCACACACTTCGCACACTCCTTCTCTTTCTAGCCAACAAGCAGAAGAACATTTTATTCATATCATCTACCCAGGGAGAGGCCATTATAGCTCGCGAATCGCGACATGGCCCCCTGCTGCCAAAAACCATTCTTTGTATTATTGCAGGATCTTCGAATTGCGGTAAGATATGTGTGATGCTAAGCTTAATTGAAGNTTAAAGAGAAATTCTAAATCCTGCATTGCTCGTTCTCTGCAACCGCGCACCGCTCCACACACTTCGCACACTCCTGCTCTTTCTAGCCAACAAGCAGAAGAACATTTTATTCATATCATCCAGCAGGATATTCTGCTTCCTGCACGAGTTACCCAGGGAGAGGCCATTATAGCTCGCGAATTGCGACAAGGCACCCTGCTACCAAAAACCATTCTTTGTATTATTGCAGGATCTTCGAATTGCGGTAAGATATGTGTGATGCTAAGCTTAATTGAAGNCCAAAAACCATTCTTTGTATTATTGCAGGATCTTCGAATTGCGGTAAGATATGTGTGATGCTAAGCTTAATTGAAGAGCCGAATGGTATGCATTTTGAAAATGTGCACTTTTACTCGAAATCCTTAGCGCAACCAAAGTACCAACGCCTGGTATACATACTACAAGCTGCAGATGGTATAGAATTTTTTCCATTTAATAATAATGACAAGGTCGTANCCAACGCCTGGTATACATACTACAAGCTGCAGATGGTATAGAATTTTTTCCATTTAATAATAATGACAAGGTCGTACCACCAAGTGAAACTTTGACGAATTCCGTGTTTTTTTTATGATGTTTCATGCAAAAAGCAGAAAATCATAGAAACAATTTTTTTTTAATGTGGACAAGTTGCAGTGTTTTATCAGCATTAAATGTTGTTTCGATGATAGGGTTATTTGGGACATTTTTTAAAAAAATGCTACCTGACTGACAGTACGGTTGATAAACTGTTATAGTGATTGTATGGTAGGCATAGCTACTTTGTTTATATGGTATGGCCTGATCACATGTTCGGTTGGTTTGGTAGTATGAAAAAAGTGTCGCTTCGACGGTGTGGTAAGAATGGTTCAATGATATGATTAGTATGTGTGAGAGAAATTTTGATGTAGTGTTTAGTTGTTGCAAGAGGGTAGAGTGCTTGGCTGGTATGGTTTGTAAATATGATTGTATGGTATGATAAGTTGGTATGGTATCTGAGAACTAAGTCTGTATGGGTGTTGTAGATGGTTAATTTGATGGTATGGATTTTATGATAGCTTGGTTGGAATTTATGATTGGAATATTTTGTTGGTTGGACAGATGGATTTATATATATACATATCAAACTGGTGAAGTTAGATAAAATGATAGTCGATATTGTATTCAATATATTTGACTTTTATGATTGGTCTGTATGACTGAGGTTGGTGTTTTATATTGTCTGTAATGTTAATAGCACGACTGAAGTATACTTGGTTTAGAGAATATTATACATTTGGTTCCAAGGCTATAATTTTTCGGTATTAGTGTATATGCTTGGCTTAATTTGTATTTAGTTGGTATGGACTGGATGTATGTTACCTGGTAGGTTTTGTTGGTGCAGTTATTGTGCTTGTGTTTGCGGTTGTGGTTGCTGTCGTTGTGGTGGAGTGTAGGTTGTGGTTGTGAATGCGGTTGTTGTTGTAGTCGTATATATTGTGCTTTTGGTTGGTAATATGTCTTGAATATTTAGTAGGTGTTTGCAGGTGATGATTATATGGGAAACATTAAAAATGTATATGGTTTTGTATATTTTAGTTGATGTGAACTGTATGGTATGCTAGCTAGTATTTTGCGAAGTATATTTTCCTGGTGTAAGTCGGTATGGTGGATGGTACGTTGATGATAGTTCTTACGGTTATTATTTTACAATTTTAACAATTGTTATACACGACATAGTACATTAAACATAATACACTTTAATATTTTGCAGCGACTGTGTTTAACTCCTGTTATAAGTGCGGGGAAAGAACTGTAGTATTTAACATCTTGTTATTAATAAATGTTGGGTTGTTTCGTTAAAAGGACTACCTTTGTTGAAATAAAAATTAAAACGAAGGGACAAGTCCAACGAAACGATACAGTAAATTCAAGCACGCAACTCGTGTCGCTTATTTATTGTACGTATCAACGACAAACTTAAAAGATAGTGGTGAACATGCACACAAATAGGCCTACCGTAACTTTTACTCCACTCATATTTATATGCATTGGTACCTATATTTTCTAGGTTACTTCATTATTTATTTTAATTTTTCTGGCTAGGCTTAGTATTTTGTTGGGGTTGTGATAAACATTCAAATCACAGAAACGTAAGTACGTTGCACAATTGTGTTTCAAACACCTAGGGTAAGATTACAATGATGTGATAAACAGATGTGACTTTCAAAACATTAATATCGTATTAAAAACAGTTCATGGTTAAAACATATAAATTTCACACACTGGTCCAACGTAACGTAATGGCAACAATACTCTTTCACACACACAGCGGTCACGACGCACTTTACAGTATAGTTATTCCAGGCCGTAGAATAACATATTTATCACAACATCGTAACTTGCCTAAGTAGGTTTAAAAAACACGAGTATGAACTTGACGCTTCGTTCAGAAACATGCCATGTCATGTCTGCATAGCCAGTCGCCACTTCTGCCAACGTCAGATTTGTAACTGTCCCAACATCAAATCTAAATATATATTATAATAATTATTCAAACAATAAAATCTCATTTTAGTTGTAAATTACAAATTCAAAAATCATTATTTTGTTGTAATAAGTATAAAATATGCTAAAATTGTAAACATGTATAATTTTCCTCCTACTACATGCGCAGTGAAACTTCCCGAGAGAGAGAAACAGATAGAGAGAGAGAGAGAGAGAGAGAGAGAGAGAGAGAGAGCTAGAGCTAGAAGCTCTGCTCCACCTATTAAATTTTTCTCCCTCAGACGAATAAAAAAACACCATGTCACCAAGACGTACGAATGGCAATTTGCACTGATATTTTTAACTGTAACAATGAAATATGTTTCCTTTAGTGCTATCTAAAATTCAAATATATCAATTGGCAACGTTTAATTTACAAATAGTATACCAAAAAACTAGGTTAAAACAATATTTATCTGTGAACTATTTTTTACTAGCTGTTGCCAGCACATCGCTGCTCTCACTGTTTTTAACTCGTATTTAATACGAAATAAATATTTCACGTTACAGAAGACGCTAAGTTAAAGTTACACATGTTCAAGAATACAGTAGTTTAAGGTTAATCGCAGTGTTATATATTTGTGGTATTCAAGTTATTGAAAAAACAGGTTGACATGTTATGCCCATGGTGATTTTTCAAATGTTCTTTTCAAAACATCCAAAGAAACTGTGAATGGACTATAACTGTGAATGGACTATCAGTCGGTATGGGAGAAAATGAAATACCGACTGATAGTCCATTCACAGTTTCTTCGGATGTTTTGAAAAGAACACACGCTTACTGTCCATACCATTTGACATACACCAACAAACACAATACAGATATACTGTAAAACATATCACCCAACATACCAACCATACCATCCATGATAACCCAAGTGTACCAGGCAAAATACAAGATGGCAGGAATTGAATGGCTGAGCAGGAAAAAATTGAATCGAAAATAACAAATATAAAGGTGGAATGCTAGGACATGAAATAATGGTGATTAGGGTGAAAAGGAATGACATAGCATGATAAAAGGTGACTAAGGAAAATAAAATCCAAGATGAAGGTTCGAGGGGACCAGGCAAATAGTAGATGACTAAGGTGGAATAACAGAGCATGATAAAGTAGCAGTGGAAGGACAGAGCATGAGAAAGTATGAATGGAATGACAAAGCATGATATTAAAATGGTGGGCATGGAATAACAGAGTGGGAGAAAATGAAAAACGATATGGCGGGAATAGAATGGCAGAGAATGAGAAAGTAGAAATTGAATGACAGAGTATGAGAAAATAAAATGAATGGTGGCAGACATCAAGGTGGAATGATAGAGCATGAAAAAAGGTGATTAAGGTGAAAAGAAATTACAGAGCATGATAAAAGGTGACTTCGGAAAATGAAATTCAAGATGGCTGGCATGAAATAACAGAGCATGAAAGAAATTAGAGAAATCAGGAAACAAGATGGTGGCAGAAACAAAAAAGTTGTGGAAACAAAATGGTGGCGATTACATAATACAAAATGGCAGATAATGTAATCCAATATGACGACATAGTCCAAAATAGCGATGTAATCCAAAGTGGTGTCATAATCCAAAATGGCGGTGATATAATACAAGGTGGTGATAGTCCAAAGAGAGGCTATGACATAATACAAGATGGCAATGTAATCCAAGATGGCGGCGATGACGTAATACAAGACAGTGATGTAATACAAGATGGCGGTGGTCGAAGCCGCAAAGCCGATCCCTGATTCCTTGTTGCAGGACCGACTAAATATATATATTGAAGTAGTTATGCGACTACTAATGGAAAAATCGTATAGAGACAGGCACATAGACAAAATGTGGGACGGAGAGAGTCGTTTTGTGCTGTAATAACGCAAATCAAGGGAAAGAAACGATAATCGGATAGCCACAATTGCTGCGTAATATGGTTACACTAAAGGCGTCATGGTCTTCCTTGCAACCAAGCAACCCCAGTAACGTTCTTCCTGTATCCCTGTATATAACATTTGGGATTTTATTATTGCAATATTTAGTAGTAAAAAATCACCTCTTAATTGTCTCAATAAATTTTAGAAAACCGTCTAGTAATTCGTTACTACCGTAGGGATTATTGGCCCTTCATTATTATCTTTAATATTTTAGTTTCTATTTCATCGATGATACGATTATACATTAGGCAATTTTAATCGCTCCTAAAATAATTTGAAAAGGTGTAAATTAATTTTATCCTTTCTTTATTCTTGTTGTAGCGAATTAGTACACCATGGTGGATGCGCAGGTCATTTATTTTACTTTCAGCACACATCGGCTAGCAACAAACTTCAGATGATGGATGAGAATCTGAAGGCCACACGAAAATTAAAATTCTCAATGGATGTTTAAAGCGTGGACGAGGAATTCCATACGAAATTGGGCTAGAGCATACGCCGTGTTAAATGCGGAGCAAGTGTGCTAATCCGTAGAATTACGTGTTTGGTGTAGTGAAAGTTAATGGATTTTTTTGCACAAATTTAAGAACTACTTATTATTATGAGTAGGTGAAAATCTCGAACTCATTTGGCAGCAGCGTATAATTCTCAGTCTTCAACACACTCGACCTTTATTTTTAATCATTTGCTGCTGCCATTGATAAGAGACAAATTTTTATTCAACTTAGTTCCACCTGATACGGTCATATTATGTCCTCCTGTGTATTTTTGGCTAAAGGGCTAAACACAGTGTGTAAAATCCACTTTGGTCCAACCATAAAATGAAAACTGGAGTATATACTTCCTGGAAGTTCAACTTTCCACCGAAAGAATCTGCAAAATTCACGTACTTCTACTTATTATGCCCGCTCCCTGTAGCAGGGTTTGTTACCCCAATGTCGAAATTCCTTAACTCTAAAGGCTTTAATGCTGTATCATAGATATAATCATGGCCCCTAATGCAAAGTTGAAAATGACACCACCGAATTTAAGCGTATAGTTGTTAAATTGCATTAATATTTTTTTAAATTCTGGTTTCGAATGAAGCGTATCAGTTTCTTACAGTATCAACTCTGTAATAATTGTTTTGGTCATTTCGTATCTGGTGTTGCCCTAAGTGAATGTTATGGTACATTAAAACTCTTACATAGACATGTATAGTGACTTTCTTGAGAATTTACTCTTCTGGTACCTCTGCAGCGAGAATATTCAGCGTTAAATTGTTTCGGAGTTGTGATGTACACAGGATTTTACAATCTTTCGTCGTTTTCGTGAGCTCAGCATTCGGCGTTGCAGTAGCCGGAACTGCAGTGCAGTCTTTCCTCTTTCCCTCCTCATCATACCAATCTCAAAATACCATACAATTTTTACCGAATCCAAAGCTGGCTCAATTGCCGGTCTCCATACCTTCACAATGCTGCGGTCCTCAAACAATCTCAGGTCCCAGTGGACAGGAAATTTTGTCGGGTGGACATTCACACGCGGGTAGTGTGCTATGTTGTTTCGGGATCTCCATTCCACTGCTCCCTAGAATAAATATATGCACAGACGAAATGGCGTGGCAGTTTCTTTGATGTAGGCGTATCCATTTGCTGATTAGCTGTGGGAAGTTCTGGGAGCGGACATTGTCTCTGATTGGCTACAGCGTGCTCCGAAAGATTCCCTATTGGTTGGGCTGCCCAGCTAAAAAAGTAAGATACCAGACTCTGATTGGCGAACGGCGTTCCGACATGTTACTGGTCAGTGACGCCATTTTGCTGGCGTGTGCGGTTGAGTTCACGGAATGAGTTGGTATTTCACATATGTATACTTAAACTGTGTCCTACTCACCTCTTAGCTCCAGCACCGTCTTTTCTCATCCATACCGACTCGTCTTTAATCGCAAACAACGGACTTGTGGTACATAGCCTATTTTTCTTAGAACTTGTAAGACAGCCAATTAAAACTCACCTATGAGATGAATACTAACTTGAGCAGTTACAGTAAGATAACGCACAGGCATTTATTTCTAACTATTTTGTCGGGTTAATTCATTTATCTGCCTTACTGTCACGTTTCAGTTTCTTCTTAAACACTTTGAGAGCTGCTGACGTAATATTACGTCACCTGAATATAACTGAGTTGTATGGGGTTTGTCTTGCCAATACTAGTCCCCAGTCTTTGAAGACACTGGTGAAGAATATTACTTCGCCAACAGTGTTCAAAAGGCTCTCTGCAACGTAATATTATGTCCGCAATGCTCAAAGTGTAAATTACTCTAATGAACAGGATGGATTGTGTTTTTTTCTATGCAACAAATAACATTTGATGATATTACTTTCAAGTCGGCAGTTAATTGGCTGAGAGCCAACCAGTAATGGACGTTATTCTATGATAAACGTGTGCGTTGCTGTGTGAACCAATAGGACGGTTATAAATGAGAAATCAAGAGACCAAAAGAACTGCAACATGCAAGTAGTGAATAAAGGTGTCTCACTTCTGACTTGTCGTAATTGTCATTAAATCTGAACCGCATTCAGGGGCCGTGGTGGTGTAGTGGTCAGACTACTCGTTTGCTACCTATGCGAACCGGATTCGATCCCCGCCGGGGTCGCTCCCGGATTTTCACACGTGGGAATCATGCCGGACGATGCCGCTGGTCTTACTGGTTTTCCCGCGGATCTGCCGTTTCCCCCGCCCTTGGATTCTCACCTCGCTTCTCCCTCATCAAGACCTCGATGTTAAGAGCCGCCCAAATCTCTCCGCTCTCCACTGTACCGCATTTAAAGGCTATGACAGGAAAATCTTGGACAACAACCAAACCACCTACAACCGTAGTAATCACGGGCCAAAGAGCGCCGCTGCAACAGTTCGGTAACAAGCAAGGCTTCAAGCAGTTCATGCTACACGGGTGATTGAACCGTCATTTGTTAGACACGCCCCAGGGGAGCCTCGTCCAGTTGTAAGCTCTCGGCGGTTGCGCAGTCGAATTTCTAGTGGACAGGTCGGTGGGGAAAAAGGGTTCTAACAAGGATAGGAATTAATAGGGAGTTATCGCGCGCCGTACCTCTTAGTCACTGAATAGACCAGTGGCCTATTCAGAAGCAAAACTGCAGCGTGTATCCCAGAGAGTTAATGTGGGGGTAGAGTACGCATGCCAGACGCGCAGTAACCAACTCCGTGTTCCAACATTGAACTCCTTTCCCCCCTACATAACTGTCGAAACCTCGTGGTTTCCACTAAGTTTACACCACTGTTTACTTATATAAGTTCTTCGATATCCTATAATGCATTGCTTCTTATTTGTAATGCGAATACTGTATAATCAATACTATAAAATTACACCCACATCTTTCTGCGTGGGAAAAAAATTATTTAAGGCCGTTTGTTCGCAGTAAGAAAATCTTATATTTATTCTCCGGTAATATTAAAGAAACTTAGGTTTGTTGTTATAAATTTTTCTATCTATATTTTTTGTTTTTTAGCAATATTAATTATTTTTATAGCAAAAAAAAAACACAATTATTTGATCTTGTTTAGTTTACAGTAAACAACTCTTCTTCATACCAAAGGAGAGTGTTCAATGATATCAAACCTTATGTTTACTTTATTACAGTTATTAGTACCTAACGAAACTTACTAAAGGCTGTTTACAGTAAACTGATCACTTTTGAATGCCCTTCTTAGGATGTACTTGTATGAACATCGTGTATTCTTCCGCTGTGTGTAATATTATCACTGCGCTGGGCCTGATCATTTTATTCATGCGTCAGTCAAGTGAAACTGTGAAATTACTTAAAAAATGAATATTTTACTAATGTCCTCATTGCTATACTTACATGCACAAGAAAACAAAAAGCAAAAGAAGACGATTTCAATATTCACAAATGTTTACCTGATATTTTTAATTCTAAGTTAAGACATGGAACTACTTTCCCTCCGTCGCTACCAACTTTACTGGGCGCATGACGGTTAGTGTGCCCGGCACAATACATGCAAGTAGGGGCAGCGGCATTTTTTAAAGGTTGATTTCAAAAGTGCTCAATTTACCGCGAACAGCCTATAAATGATACGTTACCAAGTAACAAAATCCTTAGATCATCGACGTATTGGTTTAACCATCAAAATAAGAGTAACAGGCTTTATCGCAAAGGATACAGCTGAACTACTGTAACGGCAATGCAAGGTTACCATTGAAGTTAACCCATTCAGACCCAGTGCACACAGCTGTGTACATTAAGCACGTGTAAGTAATATTTGCTGTGTACTGCACAATGAGAGACCCAATGACCAATGATCTTACCCGTTGGTAAATGATTCGCAAACTGTCTTACTGGTCTAAGTCATAATTGGTTTATATTACTGTAGCCGAACATACAGACTACAGCTCATTGGCTGTGACAACGAAACAAGTGATGTGTCGACGTAAGTACAGTACGCATCATAACATTTTTTTTAATTGCAACACCTGGAACAGTACATTAAAGTGGGCCTGAAAGGGTTAATATTAAGATCGAACAAACATTTTGTTTCTTCATGGTAAACCTTCTCTGCAGTGGTTCACGTTTAATGATATTTTTTTGTGGCAACAAATTACGCGTTGCAGCGAAGGAAGCTTTTTTAGAGTGAAGCTAAGCAAAATGTCTTATTTTTTTTAATAGCGCTGTTTAAAGGTTTAAGCCAAATGTAAACCAACAGCGCATCAATGTTGAAACACGTAATTCTGACAGTTATTTTGGTAGTTCTTGCGCCAGTGTTGAAGACGTGCGCAAAATACGAAAATGGGTCTACCTCATCTTTGTTTCATGTGTATTTCGTCTCCGCACACGAGCCTCTAAAATAGCCTCACCAGCAACATGTAAGGATGTAATTCGCTAATAAATTTTTCTTTAACTCTTTCATGTCCATTGTAGACGATCGTCAACATGCATATACATATTTACATGATACATCTAAATTCGACAGATACACTTCGATGCTAGTAAATTACAAAAAAAAAAAAAGTTGAAACCATGGTGTTAGGTCGATTCTAAAGGTGGTACACATTTTTTAAGTTGGACCTGAAGCACTAGTTTACTAGTTTATTACAGTGCCACTGTTCTGTACCTACATCTCTTGGGGATTTTCCTCTCCCTTTGGTAGCCACAACCGTGTGTTATTGGGTGTTTTGCGTGTTGGCCAGTTGCCATGTACTAGAAAGTGTTATTTTGAAATTAAAAAACCGAATTAATCGAAAAGGGTAAGGCATTTACACAAGGCGAACTTTTTCATTATTTGTGACATGCGGATTCATAATTAATCATTTAAATCCTAAATATGCTACCTGGACATGAATGTTAGTTCAAAATAAGGGTAGTAACCGCAATTATTTACATGAAATAATTTTATGACAGCGGCAGGTATTGTGGTGTTTGCAGATCTTTGTTCAGTTAGCTATTGTCCAGACACTTGGTTTTCCATAAAAAATATTTTCTCCAGCATTTGCGATAAACTATTGTTTTAGGTCAACTTCAAAGATGTTCATCGCCCTTGGGATTCACTTCAGACCATATGACATGTTTATGATTTCAACTTATTTTTTCGTGATTAACATGCAGCCAAAATTTGTTCGTCGAATTTAGATACAACCTATGCATATATGAAATAGATGCATAAAATGTCCTCTGCAGGCACCAGATTAAATTATAAAATAATATATGTTGCTGGAGTTACTAGATCAGTGCCTTCAGCAAAACAAGCTAAAAAGTATTAATATATTTAATTAAAAGTATTATGTTGTATAAACAATGTGTTCAAGTCATGACAATAAATATTCACAAAATACATTAAAAATTGTATATACAAACCTGGGTTCAGATAAACAGGATTCTAATCCGGCAGTTAGCAAACAATAAGACATGTATGACGAGAACGGGCACAAAACGAGGACCCAGCAAGAGAACTATCAACCAGTAAAGAGATTATACGTTTAGGGAGATGCGGTATGTTCACTTATTCATAAAACCGAGATATCCTGTCGCCTGAACTTATAGCTGAGCTCAGAAATATCTCGGCCAGGCTGATAAGCACAGTGCATTGCTTCTGTCCTGGCTACTTACAGCGCGAGGCCTTCTCACCACATGGGAGAATTTGTGACAGTTCAGTTTTGGGTTTTCCTCTTACTGTCCTCTTCAATTTGCTAGAATGGATATACGCTGCTCTTATAGAGAGCCCTGTTAATAATCTACGTTTCTTCTCATATGTATCCTTCCACTACGCTCAGTCATTCTATTCATACGTCCGTCAACTGAATTTTTAGAATTGTTAGGAGCGTAAATATGTTAATAATATGCCAGTTTTGTGCTTTTGTATTAACAAAACAATTATAAATCGAATTAAATAAAACTAGTATCCAAACATTTATAGACATAGCACATTTAATACGTCGTTCAGACATGGAACTACTTTTTCACCCAGTAGATAAAAGCGCAGAGATCAAAATGACTTGGCGGTTCCTTTGATGTGGGTGAACCCATTCTCTAATTGGTTACGCGAAGCTCTAGGAACGGGTCGTATGTCTGATTGGCTTCAGCGTGCTGCGATAAAATTCCCTGTTGTCTGGGTTCCTGGCTGGCACGTAGGTTAGCAGGCGTTGGTTGGCGAAAGGTTTTCCGACGTGTCGTTGGTCAGTGACGCCATTTTGCTGGCGTATGTGGCTGGAGTTCGCAGAATAAGCGGCTGCTT
>NQII01010394.1:0-37552 GCA_002778355.1 Clitarchus hookeri
TCGCGCGAATCCATGCCACTGCCGCACACATTCAGGCTGCTGAATATGTAGTAGTGGCGACTGAAGAGAGCATGCTCCGTCTTTGTCGATTGTACATCCAAGAAGGTGGCCGCCATATTGAACTGCATCTATTGTACATCCAAGAAGGTGGCCGCCATATTGAACTGTATCGATTGTACATCCAAGAAGGTGGCCGCCATATTGAACTGTATCGATTGTACATCCAAGAAGGTGGCCGCCATATTGAACTGTATCGATTGTACATCCAAGAAGGTGGCCGCCATATTGAACTGTATCGATTGTACATCCAAGAAGGTGGCCGCCATATTGAACTGTATCGATTGTACATCCAAGAAGGTGGCCGCCATATTGAACTGTATCGATTGTACATCCAAGAAGGTGGCCGCCATATTGAACTGTATCGATTGTACATCCAAGAAGGTGGCCGCCATATTGAACTGTATCGATTGTACATCCAAGAAGGTGGCCGCCATATTGAACTGTATCGATTGTACATCCAAGAAGGTGGCCGCCATATTGAACTGTATCTGTAACTTAGTGTAAAACATGCGAAGAGTGAAACGTATTTTGTAAACAGCAGCCACCAGATCCCAATAAACACCACAAAAGTAAAACACTATCAACAGTGTAAGCCAATTATTGCAAATGCTCACCTCAATGTCATTTTCGGTAGTTATCGAACGACATTACACATCTCAAAGCGCTTACCACGTTGTGTTAAGGCGGGTTGCCTATTATAATACTCCCACACCCTCTAGCAACACAACCAATTGTTTTCGATCCAGTGTTTATATGCAAAAGTTGTTCCATTTAACGTGTACTACCAGCCCTTTAGTGTTGTAACACGAATTTTGAAACATTCTGTATATGCACAAGTACATAGTGCATGCCAGTGTAATTTGTTACCTATACCAATGTACATATTTGATGTTCAGTCTTTATTTTCTTTCCTTGTGACATACCGCGCCCTCAAGAAATAAAAAAATGCGTGATTAATTCTAAAACATTTATATACAGCTGTTTAGCATTCTTTGATAAAGCTTACTTAAAAATGGTCAGAATCTCTTTCTGAGGGCCGCCCAAATCTCTCCACTCGACTCCTGAGGTAGACTGAAAATGTCACAGAAAAGCAAGAATGAGAACACGCAAAACAGTAGGATGTATTATCTTCACTTCACTATTCGTCACGACCTTCCAACAATAAGAAAGATCTATGGACACCAGAGAAGGCACTTCAATACATTTTAAATCACTATATGAATAGTACTGTAATAAAAATACATAACCAACATTGCAACAGTAAGGACAGTATTTAGTAATTTTTTTAACTTCTCATATAAATACTGAAGTGATAATGCCCTTGAAGTTCATATGTCGCAGCATCTTTACCTTGGCATTTTGCAATGTACCACCCTATCACTTGTCTTCTTTCAAGTAGTTTTACACACGCCATAAAAGTACAAAAGGAACTTTCGGCTGGGCATCTTGTCACTTGCAGCTCTAGGTACTATCCTGAGTGCGATGTTTGCATTTCAACAAGACCTTCTTCGTGTAGAAATGTGTATAACATTGCCAGGTTGAAATTTCCTTCATCTTCAGATGCTTGCAGCTTCATATCTTCTCTAAGGTGCAAGGACTATAGTACTGAGGATAGTTCGCTTGAAGAAATGTGTGCAGGTTCATTCGTACTGTGATGCTTTAAAGAAACCAAACCTCTCATGAAGCTGACTTTAAAGTGCACTCCACATCTGCAGCTCTACTCACAGTGCATACAGGATTACATTATTTGTATCAACACTAAAATTATCTGTTCCTGTCTTAGGAATAATTTCTACAGCCCTAAGTTCATCAGGTCTCAGCGCGCTTTATTGTCCTCCCCTCATCAAGTTTGCACATTCTAGGCTGCCCAGGGATTTTGCAAGACACTCATAACTGTCAAAGATTTTTTACTCTTATATTTGCAACAAAGTCAGGTAGAGAGCTGTACATGTTACGGTGGCCGCCTGGGTAGGCCGCCGAACGGTGTGCAGAGCTCCAGCAGAAAACGTTTTATTAAAACACTGTCCAACGTGTCTGAGTAAGGTCTTCTTACGAATAGCATTTAAGAAACGTTACGCCTCTGTATACGTTTTTCAGTTCCTCAATTTCTCTCTAAAGCATGTTTTTGTGATAGTGAAAATGGCTCAAACGGATGTTTTCACAGTCATTTTTAGTATGAACATTCCGGTACAAAACATTAAAAAAGGAATAGGGACATGCATGAAACATTTATTTTTATTATTACGCAATAACATGATAGTGTCTCCTCTGGAAGTCTCATAGAGGCGCGTTATCGACGGCAAAACTGCACGCCAGCTCAGTTCTCTGCGCGTAGAGGCGATGAGAGAGTTGATGCGCATGTCTCGGTCGGCCATAGCGCTCCCACGCATTTAGGCCTCAGACGTGCAAAATTCCTTCAACCAGGCGGCCACCTTAAAACGCCTTGCCTTAAATCTGTGTTTACGGATTGCAGTTTGATGCCAATAGCATTGAATATGTGTTTTTAAAGTTTGTTAAAAATTCTATAAATGTTTTAATGTGAACAATTATGAAAAAAAAAAATGTAATGTTAAATAATGCGTATGTTAGTGAGATGGTGAGAGATATGGACGGTGCAGCTGTTTTCAGCGCCAGTAACAGTAAAGTGAGGTACATGTGGAGGGAATGGAATGTAACGGTAGGAGAAACAGGAATACTCGAGAAAACTCACCAGCCAATGCAACGTCCGCAACGTTTCCTATGTGCGATGCTTTGCAACTGAAAACGGTTCACTGTAGTGTAAAGCTAGTAGTGATGTAAACACTCTACGCTGCAACCTTGGAGTTTTTTTTTTGTAAAACTAAATATAAACAAATATCATGTCACTGTTTCATTAAATAATTTGGAAATGACTACTGGTAAATCATGAGGTAAAGTTTAGGACGTACGTAGAGGTCAGTCCACTATACCTTCAGTCCCTGCGGACAACTTTTCTATAAATTTGATTACAAACACCTGCTATTTGGACACAGTAACTGCCAGTACTATCTTATTTTCAAGGAGAAGTGATAAAATCATCAATACTGATGTATTTTTCATTTCTAGATATCATATTTATGAGCATTTTCCTTAAGTTAAATGCTACGTTTTAATTTAAGTAGGCAGCTATATATTTCAAAAAGATTTTTGTGTTCATATAAAATTCATATATACGAGGATTATTCGGAAAGTAAGGTCCGAATCGCCGTAGCTAATCGAATGTCGTGCGAACATTGTAACGCGCATGCCCNCCGACTCCCGGCATGCCTTGCTCGTCAAACGACGCAATTTGCATTGGTATTGTTGCAGTGTGCTGTTTACAGTGTCAGTTCAAAATGTTTAAAACAATTGATCAGCCCGCCGACTGTGAAATACGGTCAGTGATTCGGTTTTTGACAGCAAGGATCGTTTCAGCAGCGGAAGTTCATTGAAAGATAAGTCAAGTGTATGGCCCCAATGCGATGAGTGACAGCAAAGTGCGTAAGTGGGTGAGAGCTTTCAAGGACGGACGGGAAAATGTCAATGATGAACCGTGATCAGGCCGACCATCAGTGATCACAGAAGATTTGGTCAAAGCCGTGGACGAAAAGATTTGTAAAAACCGGCGATTCACAATTTCAACTTTAGCATTGGAATTTCCGAAAGTGGGTAGAACAACTTTGCACAAAATTGTATCTGAAAATTTGCAATTTCACAAATTGTGCGTACGTTGGGTTCCCAGGCTGCTTACTGAGGAACACCAAATGAAAAGAATTGCTTGTGCTCTTGATTTTTTGGACCGATATCATACGGAATGTGATTAATTTTTAGAGACTATTGTCACAGGGGACGAGACGTGGGTTTCTCACATGACCCCAGAGTCTAAACTTCAGTCGATGGAATGGCGTCACCCGACATCACCAGTCAAAATCAATGCCAAGCAAGGTTATGGCAACCGTGTTTTGGGATAGACATGGAGTCTTGTTAGTCGAGTTTATGCAGCAAGGGACAACAATCAATGCAGTCGTTTACTGCGCTACCCTGACTATAAACTTCGACGTGCAATACGCAATAAGCGACGTGGCCTTCTGACGTCTGGAGTTTTGTTGCTGCAAGACAATGCCAGACCCTATTCTGCCATTCACACTCAACATCTGATCAGATCTTTTGGATGGGAATAGATTGACCACCCATCGAAAAGTCCAGACTTGGCGCCGATCGATTTTAACTTGTTCCGCTACCTAAAGGCAAACGCCTTTAGGTAGGCAAGCGCTTCGGCACAGATGACGAGGTGAAAGAAGCAATTACAGACTCGTTATCCTCTCAGGCGGCAGACGTCTATGACTTAGGCATACAAAAGCGTGTAGAACGTTATGACAAATGCTTAAACATATATGGAAACTATGTAGACAAATAAAGAAACATGTAAGGAATTAAATAAAGTTTTTCAAAAAAATTTGTGATTGTTTTTTTTTTTTAATAAAAAATCGGACCTTACTTTCCGAATAACCCTCGTATTTACTTTCATTGGTATTGCAGTTATTATGTTTCAAATTATTTGTCCAGAATTTCTGTCAAGTGTGTTTTTTTTCAACCTCTAAAATCTATACTGATTTACTTCTTCTCTCAAAGTTTTTGCATCTACACAAATATAAAAATAAACTATATTTCCTGGCATTCGCTGTTAAAGAAATTTAAAAAAAAATTCAATTTTAAGATTTGGTCACACCCAGATAATTCGTGTGCTGCGATCGTGCTTGTCGTTTATAGTATCAGGAAAACTTTTAATGATAAATCACGAACTCCAACACCATTACTTGTACTACAATGAATAAAACATTTGGTAGAACTGAAAACAAACTACTATAATTCGCCAGATGCTAACGCACTGCAACTTAACCCGAAACACAGTGAAGATTTACAAAAAATAAGTCATGTGAGTAGAATGAAATTATACCAACTGTGACACAGGCGAGGGGGTGGGGATTCGGAATTCACGGTGGCCATCTTGGATTTATATTCTTTCCCTTGGAACTTCCCTTTTTTTCCCTCAAAAATTCTACAAATCACCAGAATTTCCCTAAAAATAGCCAGAATTTTCCTTAGAACAAGCAAAAAATGCACTTCGCACAGTGTGACAATGCAGCAAAAACTGTTCAAAAAGACAGCTGGATCTTGCAATCATTTACAACCAACTCATGCTCTGTAATTCCATGCCAGCACCGTCATCTTGTCTCAAGAATGTTCAAGTTCATTGCCCTGTCATGCAACTTTATACACTTTATTGTTACATGCATATATTCTACGACCAATGCCAAGTACACATATGTGAAGGACAATTATACAAATCACACAACAGACGTTTGCTACTTGTGCATTTACTACATGTACTTATGCTAATCATGCACACATCAATCACCCCGCCATCTTGCCTTCGTCCCTGCCATCTTGGATTCCCACCATAAAATTACAATTCGTGCCAGCAAGAGCGTAACAAAAAGGTGGTAGAACTAAGGATGCTTTAAGTGTTCTTATAAGCATAGTTGGGCACCATTTCCGAAACTTTTAAGATATAGTTGTCAAATTCATAACAGACATCATCCCTGTTGACAAATAGGATGGTAGTCAATTACACCTTATGCCCTCGTATAAGCATAGTCGCCAACCATTCTTCATCTGTCGAAGCTACAGTCACCAAATTCAGATCACACGAATCACTCAATTCGGCCATAAGCTCTCTTATAAGAATAGTTGACAACAATTTCCCATCTGCTGAAGCTAAGTCATCAAATTTAAATCATACGCATCGCTCACACGATAGAACAGGGCAACAGGGTCAACTATGCATTACCCACTTATAAACATAAATGCCTGCCATATCCTATCTGCGAAAGCCACGACCGTCAAATTCATATCACTGGTATCATTCCTGGATTCAATCAATGCGATAAGGATAAATAGGACCCTAAGCCCTGTTATAAGCATAGTAGGGCAACATTTCTGAACTATTTAAGTTCGGCTAACATGCCACAGTCAGCCATACATGTAAAGAAAATTAATGCAGGTATACATACAATTGCATTGCAACATGTCGTAGTATGTAAGTAGTTACTTATGCATGTATAAGTGTAGGGGACCTAAAATAGCACACATACACGCTGGTCCACGCGCACTCGTCAATCACCCACCACCACACACGTAGTCTGTTTTTGAAAGTGTTTTATATACATAAATAAACGTTGGAACAGGTAACAGGCAACAACTATCTATACACGAAAACGTTAATGTATGCATAATCATGCTGTGAGTATGATTTATGTAGTCGTGGGTTGTTACACCATAATTAATACATATAACTAAACGCAGTCAGCCTGACACGAGGGCCAGCGTCCCTAGACCTCGTCAGCATGGGTAATCCTTTGCAGCAACCACCCATACATTGGAAAAATAAAGGTGTATACAGTTGCACCAGAGCAAGGTGTAGGTGGTCACCGGTTACATTAAACATGTACGAGTTAATAGAAATAAACACCGTCGGTCTAACAAGAGGGTTGCGGGAACTGCATGAAACCGCCATGTACATGAAACATCGGTTACGTTACTATAAAAAATATCCGTTGGTTATAGTGATATCAACGTTACCAGTGCACTAAGAACTTTGGTAAAAAGTTGGAATGCTCGACGACATGAAAAGAGCATATGTTTACAAAAACCAACCTCAAAAATAATCTACAATGTACCAAGTGCGATATGTATTACACACGACTTTTAAAGACGATGTTACTTTGCTAGCTACGAAATAACATACATTAAAACCATTAGCTGCGCAAGAGAGACGACACTACTACGCAATGAGGCAAACAGATATATATAAAACAATTATAAAAGCATCAGGCTCCAGGGTAGCAGACCAGCAGAGTCACACAAGCACGTCCCTTTACAAGAGAAAGCCAGTTATACAATACAACGTAACAATTTATTTCGTTTATAAATATTATATACATGTACTTATTTGAATACATACGATTTATAGTGCTAGAACTGTAAGCACAAAATGAAATGAATTATCCATGAATCGCCCACCACAAATTTTTATTAATATAGAAATATCATTAAATGTACATACTTTCTAATGACGAGTAAAAATACATTGCAACACATACATTTCATCTACATATGTACTCGGCTTTTTGAAGACCCAAAACATATATGAAGGGGATTAAAAAAAAAAAAAAAAAAAAAAACTGGTGTAGCTATTTCATACATAGTAGACCTGGAGACCATGAGTGAATCTCGTAGCCATCGATGTGAACTCAACAGAAGCACAGGCCACAATGACTACACTGCCTTTCCATGCATGGTATATATCAGAGACCAAGAAATCAACTCATCACTTACAATTATTGTAATTACACTACCCCAGACAAAACATACTTACTTTTTACATATTCTATTGAAATTTGAAATTTTATAGAAAATANGTAAAAAGTTGGAATGCTCGACGACATGAAAAGAACTCGTGTACCCTGACGGTACTGTAGACGGTGTACCGTCCTTGAGAATTAGGTATCGCAGGTTCCATCCCCTAGAGAGAGTAATCATTTTACAGGTAAAAATGCAACTGATACCTGCCAAATGCTGAAGTTTGGAAGTAGGTATTGATTCTGCTCTGCGGCGTGAGGCGCCAGCACATGATGCTAGCCCTCAGTGATAGGGCGTAGGAATACGTCGACACTGTTGTCTCTAGGTCCAATTTACTAATAAATTACACTTTATTTGTGAGTTCACATAATCGAGTTTTATTGTTGCTTGAACAGGTTAACTGGTACATGAACTCACGAGACAAACTCCCCTCCCCTTTTTCTATGTAGGCTACGTATGGTTTGACGCCGCGATTGGCGTCGTGGGGGGGGGGAGATTCTTCACACTTGGTGTAGAACTACTTATCTGACACTGCAGCGCTGTATTCCCTCGGCTGGCGGCTTGGAACTGCTCTCGAACTTGGTGGGCGTCTCGACGCCTGGCTTCGAAGTTCCTTCTTCCCGGGTCCACGCAGTACTCTGCGCCTGACGACGGCCGGCTGCCGTCGACGTCTGCTCGCGGATTCGCTCCGTCCTCTTCCGTTTCCGTCGGCCGACTGCCCCGCTTGGTCCTGCTCCTCGTGGTTATGTAGGCTTGATGCTTGTCGTCCCCCTGGGTCATAAAACACGTGGCCGCTGCTCGTGTGGTCCGCAGCCGGCGTGGCGTTGTCCCTTGGTTCTGGCCTGGAAGTTTATTGTCCCGTTCTGCACGCACGTCCGCTAAAAGCTCTCGTGGTTTATTGTGGTACAAGCCCGGGGCAGACACAGCTGGTGGTGGGATCTCGGTGTCCCTTGGGCAGCTGCAAAATGCAGCTGTGTCCGCGCCCTGGTGCCTTCCGTTGTCTCCGGATGTCGTCTGCACGTGCAGGAACAGTTGCACGTGCAGAAACCTTTGGTAGCGTGCCTTTGCAGCTGCGAGGCTCCTGGCGTCACTCTGCCGGCACGTCCACAAAACCCTTAATCCTTATTGCGGTCGTCCGCCGGCGAGCTTCGCCAGAGCGTGTGTTCTGACGAGTAAAATATAGGGACGCGGAATGCGTCACAACATTATATACAATTAAAACTTATGTGTGTTATGAATACATATTTAAGTATCGAGCACATCATGCAACAATCCCGATGAACTATATCTCCAACAAATATTTTGTACCGAACTGTACTCCATAAATGTTCATCACAAGTACTTGCAGTCTACCAGATATTTATAAATACATAACAAGCAGACCACACTGTGACAACCCGAGATGGGCAACACCAACTGACATGTAGTGATAATGGTATATAAGCATACATCGTGTAAAATAATGGTTCTCACTTCGTCGTTGGGCATGGCGGAAAGCACATTGTTATCTCTACATTAATGTACCGCGATCACGTAAGCTTTTACAAAATGGAGACCAAATCATTGGTTGAAGACTTACCATCTGTAACACTGACTGCATCGGCAACAAGGGATTCTGGAGATTCGCTCCTTGCATCACTGTAGTAGTTATAAAATGTATATTCTGCATCACCTGGTGTTCTGGTGCGGCACCATGGAATGGTGGCCATCTTGGATAACATTGTGGCAACCACCTGCTCTGTCATTCATTGTCGATGTCGGCCATCTTGAATGTCTCCTATTCTGTTATTTTTGGCCAAGTGTGGCCATCTTGGATGTCCTCACTTCATGCTCTTGCATTCTGTGTAGAAGTTTTATCAGAGTCCTCCAGATCTCCTTTAATTTCTCATGCTCTCTCATTCCTTAATATTGGATGTCCCCACTTGACATTCTTACATTCTGTGTTGAGGGTTTTCCCCATGTTATCCTCCCAAGTCCCTCACCAGGATGCCAGGGTTTTCTCCATAGTATCCCTCCCTGGTCCCTACCATGATGTCAGGTTTTTTCGTGCTATCCCTCTCAGGTCCCCAGGGTTTGGTCTGTGCTATCCCACCCAGCTCCCTGCCAGGATGCCAGGCTATCCCTCCGGGCTCCTTGCCAGGAAGCCAGGGTTTTCTTAATGATATTCCNCCAGCTCCCTGCCAGGATGCCAGGCTATCCCTCCGGGCTCCTTGCCAGGAAGCCAGGGTTTTCTTAATGATATTCCACCAGGTCCCCACCAGGATGCCTGAGTTTTCTCCATGCTATCCCTCCTAGGTCCATACCAAGATGCCAGGCTCTATCCTGGGGGGTTGCCTCAGATTTATCGCAGTCTCCTTCCTGCCTCCTGTCTGTTCTCAATGTCCCCACCTCACACCTCCCGCTGGTCACTTCTCTCGGCTTTCGTTTCGCTGGCCGGCCATTGCTTAATGCTGCAGCCACTCACACACTCAACCACTCAACTCTCGGCCCAGAGGCCCGTATACTCAGCTGGCCTTGACCTGGNATGCTGCAGCCACTCACACACTCAACCACTCAACTCTCGGCCCAGAGGCCCGTATACTCAGCTGGCCTTGACCTGGAAAGTTCGACGCACCCTGAAACTATGGCAGCAAGCCACTCAAAAATGCTTCAGATAAATACAGAAACTCAATACAACCAAGGTCAGCAGTGCGGGCCGCAAAAATGATTATCGTGTCGACTAGCTTTCTGTAACAGATACGGAGTTCCAGGTTTATCGTTCACTTGNGCGGGCCGCAAAAATGATTATCGTGTCGACTAGCTTTCTGTAACAGATACGGAGTTCCAGGTTTATCGTTCACTTGTCATTCAAAACATTCCATTGACTTGCTGCCGCTATCATATAACTGCTCTGTCCTTCACTTCCACTCGCTCGCGGGGAACAAAGCAGCGAGCGCGTTACGGTATGTAGAAATCCGCAAAACTTCGCTTACGATTGGGCCAAATCGTATTGGTATTCCCGGAAGAGATCGCCCACACTACTGCCTATAAAGAAATAATCACATTTAATATTTTATAACTCATAAATGTCGAAAAGAGATATGTGATTATTTTGTGCTGGCTATTGTACATGTGATACTAGTCGAACAATAAATATTTGATGTTCCAAATAATCAAGTACATTAATATGCTGCAAGACGCCTGAGGGGCGTATCCGAATTCGTAAAAGATGAAGGTCTTGATAAAAAATAAAAGAACTAAATTATATTTTAATTTATTCACACAGCTATTATATGNTCGTAAAAGATGAAGGTCTTGATAAAAAATAAAAGAACTAAATTATATTTTAATTTATTCACACAGCTATTATATGCAGCATTAATCTATCTATACATTACTCTTTTTATTACCCAATGAGCGCAGTATTTAATGTCTATGTAAACTCTAATTAAAGTCTTTCTGTATGTCTCTGGTTATAGTCCATGAACTAGTTACTTCCGGTGCCGCTCGTTGCTCTTCTCGCTCGTCGTCGATCGCTCAAGGTCGCGCAATCGCCCAAACTCCAGACACTATTCAACTGCCCTCTCGGAGGCCGACGCGCTTTAATAGTCGCTGGTCTTGACCTGGAAGGTTCGCCGCACCCCGAGTCATGCTGAGAGAGGCAAAGACGANATAACTCATCGCCACACTGTCTTCCAGACACTCTTCCCTTGCTCGGCTATGCAAAGCACAAACATGTAACAATATACCAATATTAGACTAATCACATTTAGCGAGTAGCCAACCTAATTTTCGAGTCGTCTAATTAATCAGTAAACCCATATTTAGCATTTTCGTTAGCAATAAGTACTTAATTGAGCTGCTTTATTTAGTAAGTATACCTAGGCGCATACACGTCTAAATTTTTCAGATTTCGTAAATTTCAATAACAATGCATTTAATAAAATAGTATTTCACAAAATTCGTGAGATATCACCTACCGATTCAAAGTCAGGATTTTAATTATGCTCTAAATTAGAATTGAGTCAGTATTTTAATACCTTAAAAAATAACTTATTTAGCTATTTGACTCCTTCAGCTTATCGAGATTAATTTCTGTTCAGTAGATTAAAAAATCAGTCAACATGTGGTGTGGTGGCGTAAATAAATATGAAAGGCATGTAGGGCTCGCCTAGAGCGGGTTTTTAGGAACCATTCCTATTCACCCCCCCCCGACCCCGCAGGCAGGGAAGGAGAGGAAACAGTCATGGGTACCAGGCCTCAGGGTTCCTTAAAAAAAAAAAAACAGACTGCTGGCTTGCCACAGAAAAACAGTTTGTTCAACAGCCAGGCAGGATGGGCTAGCTGTCCCCAACCTCGGCTCGAAAAATGCTGAACTAATGGGAGGACAAGAGCCCTCACAAGGGCTTGTACTTCCCCCTTGCTGAGGGAGTAGCGTCCCAGTGATGTAAAACGGCGGCTCGCCAGGAGGATATAGTAGGTAGGGCGGTGTGTTATCTGCGAGCGACACATTTAGATAGCCAGTATCTGGTAATCTGGCAGGAGAGTGCTAGTGGTGAGGTGGGGCACGATAAGTGCGTCTGTGAGTGCCGCGCTGCCGTCACGCGATGGTGGCGAGCTGATGACGTCAGCGGGTGACCATGCACGAAGAACCGCTACACGCAGTGGAGCACACCTGTCACTAGCGGCGAACCGTTTCCAGTCCCAGCTGGGAAAATCAGTCCCTCAAAGTAGGCTCATTAGCACTTCAATTAGATTCTCCTGCCGAAATGACTGTGGTAGCCCCGTCGAATGTATTAGCACCCAGCCGCGCATGACTGGGATGTCGACAGACGTTATACTGACCCTCTGAGTAATAGTCTAGTGCAGAATGGGGAAGAAACAATTTCTCAGAGCATTTTATCGTGGACAGATAAGTCGTGCAGGCACTAGGATTTCCACGGGCCACCGTGCCAAGAGTGCACAGAGATTTCATGTATTTGTATAAAACCTCCGCCGTCTGGGACAAGTGTCATGGCGTATAGGGTCGCAGTCAGCTAGCTCGGTTGGTAACAGAGTATAGACAGGCCACAGTGCAACAGATCACTTGCCAGTTCAGTGCTGGATCACGATGACTTGTGAGCAGCCATACCATCTAGAACCATCTCCTCATTATGGAGTACAATAAGCTAGTCAAGGTACAAGTTGTTACATGCCGATGGCAGGGTACAAGATGCGTCGCCAAGCACATTAAGCGATGGATCCCTNCACAAGGTTCGACTAACGTGAGAGCGGGAACTCTGCCATTGGACCCTCGATGCTTGGAAAAAGGTCGCCTGGACGGATTAGTCAAGGTACAAGTTGTTACATGCCGATGGCAGGGTACAAGATGCGTCGCCAAGCACATTAAGCGATGGATCCCTTGTGCTAGCAGGCCGGTGATGATGGTGGTGGTATCGTCGTATGGCACACGTGCTATACTGGTGAACGATACAGGGACCTGCTAGCAAATCATGTGCACCCATTTCTGCACCTACAGCACCCTGCAGGAGACCTGCACCGTTATCAAGACAATGTAGCGCCCCGCTCCCGAATTGTGACATAGTTTTTGGATGAGCACTCCATGGACTTGAGGTTGTGTGCCTGGCCCCCGAGATCACTCGATCTCAGTCCTATTGAACACATATGGGATGCTGTGAAGAGGGATGTGCAGCCGTGGATCCTGCTCCGGCCGATCTCCGAGCATGTGGGAGGCTGTGAAGCAGTCGTGGATCAGTATGGCTCCCGAACGCTTCCAGTGTCTTGTGGAGTCCCTGTCACACCGCATCACCACCATCATCACGGCGACATGTGGTAATACATGCTGCTAGAAAGGTACCTCTAATTCAACTGCTCATAAGACTAGTTAGTCTGGTTTCTCCCAACCACCTGTTATCGTGTGGTACTAGCTGTGATCGTGTAATCAACACCGGACTGCTTGCCTGCAGAAGAAAATTGTTTAATGGTTTTTCAACAGATACTTACAATGTGGGCACATAGATACTTGTGCTGTTGTAATATTTATAAAATGCGTGATATAAATTATTAATATTATTATATTACTACCAGTTTTCATAAGGAAAGAACAAACACATACGACAGTTGTGGAAAACCATGGCGGGAACTTAGATTCTGATCATTCTGTCGTAGTAGTACTTACAGTGCGGTGGAGTAGAGCCAAATACGGAATGAACTATGCATTCTGTGACTAAAACAGTAGAGGATAAATGGCGACTTTGGCACATTGGGACCTGGGATCGGAACTGTTCGTGCTCTGTCATTCCGGTCGGCTGGTGGCCATTTTGGATCCATGTGACCTTGACTTTGGCCTTGATCCTGGCGGCCTTTAACCTTTTAAACACCAAAAAATTATAAAAGAAATAATTACAAAATTACTAAAATCTATTATTAAAAACTACAAAAAATTTGCTATTAAAATGATAAAATAAGTTATTAAAAAATGTATTTTAAAAACTTAATATTCCTAAGGTTCTCCCTCCAGCACCTTTGCAACAGACCACTGGCCCTCGCCAATTGCTATATTGCTGTTTAGTCGGCAGGTTTCTACACCCACCACTCCCCTTTCCAATAAATTGAATTGCCAATTCCCTCACCCTGTTCCATTATATTTAATTGTCCAATTACCCTACCCCCTCCAACCCCTCGCTATTGCGCATTCCGTCGTATGCAGCTATCTCGGTGAGTTTTTCGTTTGTCATTTGTTTGTACAGTGCTGGAGGTGGCCATCTTGGATTTAATATGTTTACATTTTCAACACCAAGGTGGCGCTAGTGTATTAAAAACATAATTACCCACCAGGCAGTGCTAACTTCTCTATTTAGCCACCAGGCGACCTGACGTTCTCTCTTACCTATGCTTAACATGCCATCTTGTTTTTTTTTTTCGTTTGTCATTTGTTTATATTTTCAACACCAATGTGGCACTGGTGTATTAATTACCAATTTTGTCACCAGGCGAGCTGCCCATTTAGCCACCAGGCAGCAGCCACATTTGTTTGTTTTTAAAGTATAGGTGGTGTTGTCTGCACCCTCCACATTAAATTCCATTTTAAACACATACTTGGCGTTAATTTCTCGATTTCACTGCCAGGCGAGATGCCGGTACGCACTCATTCTGTCGTTTCAGTAGCAAAGTGAGCTATCTGTACCCACATTTGTTTCTTTGTATTAAAAACTTGAATCAAGACCGATCATAAAACATTTTTCATTTTAATGCTAATTAAGTTGCCATTGAAATTGAGTATTTATTCTGTTACCCCTCACCAAACCACTTTAGTCCGAACAATTATTCACCCTCGCTTAATCCCTTACCACTACCGCTCTTGTTTTCAGCATTGCCCACCAGAGCGTGCTGGTGTGAGGAAAGTATATAATGGGAACAATGCCAACCCTCGGCACAGTTCGAACAAAACTAGTTCGCGCTCGCGCTGCGCAGCTCAGTTCGCCTCAAGTCTTTGTCTGTTACGGTCCGCCCTGATTGGCCGCTCTCTCCACCGGGGGCGGGGCCTTGCACTCCCCACCCAGATATGGCAGCACTGTCTCCTGTACTAACTTCGCGCGTGTTTTTCACGAAATATACAATTCTGTTTTCAAATACAGCTTCCTCAATTAAATTAAACTAACTTAAAGTACTATTACACTTAATATAAATATCACAAAGACTGCCAACGTACATTTTCAGCCAGTCCTAGGACTCGGGTACCTTACAGCGCCTTAGGGTTTTGAGAAATGATTGAATATTACAAACTGATCAAATAACAACACTAATATATAAATGTATATATTTATAAGTACCATCTCATGATCACACTCATTACTATCTCACCTTAATATAGGCAACGTCACTATCCAGGCTTAAAGTCAGCTCAAACTCCGCCTGTTTTTTTTTTTTTTAATAAAAATCAAAGGTGATATTTTTTATTAATTCCGGTGATACCAATAATACTTTGTGATGATGTAATAATAAGAAATACGAAAAAAAATGGTACATTCTCTACTTGCTCGTACGTCAAACGCACACACAAAGATCCCGAAATATTCCAATTTGCAGGCGAGACTGATAAAAGCATTAAAAAACTATTAAGATAAAAGCGTACTTAAAGAAGTGTATACGAGTCCTATTACAGAAGTAAACTAGAGACACGTGCAGTCGTAATATGAGCTCGCACACAGCGTATCACCAGGTGTTGTATTGGATTTTGCCCTCGCGCACTGTCCGCTGGAACACTGAGAAGAGGCCGCCGGAGGGCTTGCCGCTCCAGCAGTATCTTTTAACTCTCACACACGCCAACTGTCATTCTAGGATAGTAAACACAGATATCTGCACTAACAAGCAAACACCGGGGTAGACCTATATTCAGGGGGACCCGGGTTCGATTCTCGACTCGTCCGGCGCGAATTTAGTTTTTAAAAATCATTCCAGGTGAATGCCGGTATGGTTGCTTGGCCGTGTCTTTACTTGTTCCAGTTTGCCCTAGCAACTCGCCCCGTCTCAAAACAGTATAAAAATTAATTATACTATTATTTTAGCTTTCACGCTACGTAGAAAATGTAAGCTCACGTTACTATTTTACGAGAATCGAATAGACAGTCACGAATAAAACACATTTACATGTGTTCATAATAAGAGGAAGGGGACTGCGTTATTTTCTCTCGCTTCGAATCCGCGACATCGGGCTATCAGAATCACGAGTCATCCTCGTTTCAAGAAATACAAACTTTTTAAAAAAATACACAAAATCGTAACATGTAATTCAGGCAAATATGTATGTATTAACTTATAAAAATTTAAACTAAATCGCAACATGTAATGCAGGCAAATATGCACCCATCAACAAAAAAAAAACCATATATTGAGCGCAATTATTTATTTGGTATCAGAAATTCCTTGCATTTTTTAGGCATACCGAGATACCATTTTGCATTTTATAGGTATTTAAAGCTATTATTTTGCCCCCGATTTTGTTGGCCAGTCTGATAATACTAGGAATATGTACCCAATCGGATCATTATTTTTCTCTTCGTAACCAAACGAACGAGTCCTTCCATACGCTGATGCATATACTTATAAACTTAGAAATATTTTCACGCTCACATACACAGTGATCAATTAGTGGTAAACTGATATTTGTGTTTCTNTAATGTTAAACCGTTTGTGGGGGGGGGGGGGGATCTAACAGAATATTCGATCCTCTCACTTCCACAAATACGAATGTAAACCTCCTTTCCTGAATTAAAGATTTAAACCTTGTCCCGGCGGAAAAACGTAAGACATTTTTGCACCGATTATGTTTAGATATTGTATTTATAATATATAAATATATTAAATTAAGGTGAGGGAAAAAAGGCCGCCCATTACAGTGATGGAAAAAATTATGTTTATTAACGAACTAAGGATAGTACACTTAATGGCCCGAAGAGTGCTACATATTTATATTTCTGAATCGACGCGATATTCCGAGGTAAAAATAAAGCATTGTAATTTAAATCGTATTAATCTTGCACCTTAAAAGGAAACTTCTATGTTTACACACCACGGACCTGACCATTGAAAATAAATTAAAGCCCAGAGCCTAATTATTATTATTATTATTATTTTACAATTACTCAGTACGGGACATAATATCAGAGCTGAATACCGATTCTAAAATAGTCCCCAGTTTTTTATTAACCTGCAGAGATACATAAGCACGTTGGCAATATTTCTGCCCAGCCATTCCAGTGTATCATAGACATACGAATGATAAATCTTTGAAAGGCCAGAAGCTAGTGCTAACTCGACTATTATCGTTTTTCATTTTTGCGACAAACTTCGTGCACCTCCATAATGCCCAGGAAGAGTTCTGATGCCCGCTAACATACTTGCGCTCTGTCAGCCCCTCGTACCGCCACGAAGGTATAAAATCTCGCAATATGCGAACACATAAGCAATAAATTCGCGAAAAAATGTCAAACATACTCATGTTTACGCACATAAGGTTTTTTTACCCTCTCAATATTAAACAATTATCAGGCTGCATGAGAAATTACCTAGGTCAGAAGGCCCACTGCAGTTTGCGAAATTATGAAGATTTGGACATATCAGTCCAGGCTCCCCATCGAGAACAGCACCTAAGGCACATTTTGCAACGATGACTTCTTCCACGATGTCGCGTAAGGTGACCGTGGCGACGCAGCGCAGCGGCTACAGATCTCATTTCCTATCACGAGTACGCGCACAGCATCCTTTCTCTTGTTCACATGTTTTCGCACAGGAGGTCCACCTCAACACAAGCCCATTCTTCACTCGGCCTCTTCGCCCCAACGCGACGAGACAGGTTCGATTCCCAGCAGGGTGGTTCCCAGATTTTCGCCCTTTCATTCCTCAAAAACATTCCTCAGTTCGTTTAATTGTCGAACAAAACTCAGCCGACTTAAACAGCCCGAGAAAGACATAATCCTTCAGATTTAACCATATTACCCCTATCGCACTTTCTCGCTCAATTTTTACTTAAAACAGACTTTTGCATTCGATTGTACACACCTCTGAAAAAATAAGTTTTTCAGAAAAACAGTAGGGTAAGGTTCAATAAATTAAAAGTGCACAGCTAAGAACACATAAATGTATTATCCTACTTTTTCCATGCATTCAATCTTTGCATTTCTCTGATTTTAGCAGATGATGGATAGTACACAATGGTTTCATTCGATGTAGACCCTTTCCTTAAGTTATCCCGATGATTGAAGATATCTCCTGACTGTGCAAGGTAATTAAATGTCTAAGTTTATCCACAAGTTCATTGGGGTCNTCCCGATGATTGAAGATATCTCCTGACTGTGCAAGGTAATTAAATGTCTAAGTTTATCCACAAGTTCATTGGGGTCTTCAGGAAATATGTAGTCGGTGTTCTTGTCGTCTTATGCATTATTCACGACAATTTTTTCAGCAAAGCCGGAGAGGAGGTGTGTGAGGTCGTCGAAAAAATCTCTACTTTTTTCACCATCAACACTGTCTTCATTATCGTATCCATGACCCTTATCCTTTTCGGAACTCGTCGAGCCGGAACGCAATCTCATATACGATGAAGAAACTGAGGAAAAATCACTCAGATATGACTCGCTATAACCTGTTTGATTTACGGAATATTCTCACATCACACAGCGAGCGGCGTCGCTGCGATTGTGATTAGCAGGGTAATTGACGGGGAGCATGTCATGCCAACATTGCCTTCCGTGAACCTTGATATGTATCGACTAGGGGAATAATCGTTGAAATATTACTGCCGTCGATACCAAAAACAATGGAAAAACACCACTTCGAATACTTACGAAAAAAATTTAATATGAAAACCTTACTGCCATGTATAACAGAGATCACGATCAGATCACGAATAGATTATTGTAAATGTGCATAAATCTGTTTTTGAACCATAGCGATTACGATCAGGCACATCCTCATGTTTGATAATAACGCCTTGGGCTCTTTGCGCACTAGGATGAAAACGAGCGCATGCTTATACAAGTCAAAGTTCTCATCATCACACCTCAATCTTTCAATAGATATAAAGTAATTCTTTATGCCATTAAAATGACGGCAGCAATAAATGCAAGCCTTATTCCCGATTGATAAAATATTTGCAAACTGTTCTGTGAACACTGCGATAGTCGCCATCCCAGAGAACCACGAAACGTGGCGGTGAAGACCAGGTACAATTTCTATAATAGTTATTTCGCACTGACACAGACCGGCAGCCACCTCTCTCGTCACCAGATAGTGTTCGAAGTGCTGCAGGTCGCGGCTAGGAGCGTCGGTATCAGAAGAGTCATTTTGTGTGTGTGTTAGTTCACTATGTGTGTAAAAGATACTTAGAAAAAAATACCTACAGTCTACTCAGTACCGCGGCCGCAGTCCTGCACGTTCATACTAATAAAACAAATGAACGTACATATTTCTAAAAACTACCTTTAAGGATGACAACCTAAGGCGAAACAAACTATACATCGATCGCGCGCACGCCAGGGCAGGGGGGTGGGTGACGCTGTATACACACTATAGTCGGTTCACGACTGGAAGAAACTTTTGGAAATCAACCTATGAAAAAACACCCTAGCCGTTAGCGACATGCNACGACTGGAAGAAACTTTTGGAAATCAACCTATGAAAAAACACCCTAGCCGTTAGCGACATGCATATAACATTACTAACAGCAGCGAGCACGGATACAGTTATGTCGTTAGGTTGCCAGCACAAAGAGAGGAAATAGTTACAAAGTTTTAACGTGATTGTTAATTTATCGCTTACAAATGGGGTGTCAAAAAGACTTGTATCTTATCATGCCAATTATTAATGACGTGATGCTAACTTATTTAGATTTCAACGTTTCTTCCATAGTCACATGATCACGCTCAAGGTGAAAGTAGCGCGGCCATTTGTTTACTAACCTCCGTTCCTGTGTTGTTGGCCGGGTGTGGTTGACACACGTGCCAGAGAATTTGTGCGATTATCTTGTTTAACCTATTATAATTCATTTATTTGTCTTGCTTTACTAATATTCGCTCTTTATTATTTGGTTTTTAATAACGTATGATTTTAATTTGTGCTCACTTTCTCGTTGTACTGATTCCTTTTGTTTTTATGTGTTTCGTGCACATGTCTTTCCTTTGCCACTCTATTCTAACGTTTCACATTGTCGAAGACTTAGAATCCTTCACTCGCAAACTCTGCCGTTCTGTCGAAAACCGTTACAACCATTTTTAAATAAACGTTTTACAATTGTGCGAAACATCCGACTCAGTCTACCATCACGCCATTTTAACGTCTGTAGCAATTTCGATCAATACTGATGATTTTGCCTTCGATGTACGGGAATTTATCGAAAGTCACTAACAATCGATTGTAAATGGACAACAACTATCGATTCATCAAAATACTCGCATTTTGGGTTTATAGAATGACATGTTTTTCGCTGGCATCGCATATTCTTTTGTGTGAAATTCTCAAGATTAAAAACTTTTCGCTTGTGAAATATCCATTAATAATATATACATGACTTTTATAATGGATACGTGCATGTACGAACACATGTACACACACGCAGTGGAATGTAAACATTGCATGTAAACATTGCCATGTGACTGCCACATGGCAGTCACATTGCAATGTTTGTTTCCCTTTGGCGGAAGGATACGAAATGGGCTTGGAAGTAGATCTTTAACAGGACTTTAACAAAGTCTCTTCCAGTCGTGAACCGACTATACATCGCTGCGCGAGGGACGAAACGTAGCCAGCACTCTCGCGCGCGAGGGAATAAGTTTTCGTTCTGCAACAAGTAGTAGGTTAATTAGTCACACATCAGCATGGTCGCTCTCACCACCACCCTCGCAGCGTTGCCCTCGCATTTACCATCCGCATGGCTCCCTGGCTTGGGACCAGGGCAGTACACTGCGCTATCAAAAACACCACGGAATTTATTTTTCCTTAAACACAATAAAGTCATATATGAGTATAAGGAAAAAGAAACACCAGCGGTGTCGCAAGCATAGTGTATAGGCGCTTTACGACGGAAAAAACGACCCACCTAAAAAAACAAAGCGGACAAAAGAACGCACAGACAGACTACAGAAAAAAGGAAGAGTACAGTAGATGAATGTGGTCGTAACAGTTTGCTTTCCACCACCACTCTCACTAACGAAATGACGTACATTTTTACATGATCTCTCGTATACTGTTCGCACTACATGCTAATTTGCGTTGTCCGTTTCTGGTTGCCTCAGTGGATGACTGCTGGCTGTGTGGTACAAACGTCAGCATGGTTGCTAAACTGAAATATGTTACGCCCTGAGTGGTTGTATTGGGCAGCTCTGTTGGCTGCGTCAGTCAGGCAAATGGGACGTAGGGGCAAGAATACAACGTTTGAACAGCGGTAGATGGTAATTTTTCATCATACAAAGAAGAAATCTCAACGAGAAATTGCGGAGCACTTGAATCTGCCGAGGTCCACTGTCGGAGACTTCATAAGAAGGTTTTAGAAGGAAGACAGAATATATTCGGTACATAAAAAAGGACAGCCAATGAAACTAAGCGAGAGAGAAGAACGTCTAGGGTTCAGGAAAATAAAGAAAGATCCGAAAACTAGTGCTTGTAAACTTACCACGGAGGTACTCAATGAATGTGGAAAGAACGTCCATCCAGAAACCCTACGAGTTATCAGAAGAGCAGGATATAATGGCAGGCTACCTAGAAAGAAGCCTTTAATTAATGAGGTCAATAAAAGAAAACTACTTAAGTTCGCAAAAAAAAAAACACGCTGACAAAGATGAAAGCTGGTGGAATGATGTTGTTTTTGCTGATGAGACGAAAGTGAATGTGTTTGGTACTGATGGCAGGGTAACAGAATGGCGCAAGCGAAATGAGGAGCTAAAATCTGGGAACATACAACCTATTGTTAAACACAGTGGAGGCAGTATTATTATCTGGGGCTGTATATCTTCAGCAGGTGTTGGAGAGGCTGAACGTGTCGATGGAACAATGTAAAAGGACGACTATCTCAACATCCTGAAAGTAAACCTACACAAGAGTGCTGATAATCTGGACATTAGGAACACGTTTAAGTTCTGCCAAGATAATGACTCAAAACAAAAGTCGTACATTGTCAAGAGCTGGCTTTTGTATAACTGTCCCAAAGTCATTAACACACTTCCTCAATCACCCGACCTGAATCCCATAGAAAGTCTGTGGGATGAACTCAAAAGAAGGCTGCATATTGCAACAATTAGATCCACATAAGGATAAGAGAAAAGGTTCAAGGAAGAATGGAGTAAGATTGGCTCCGAATGTATCAGGAAAATATTTTATAATATGCCACAACGCCTGCGAGAAGTAATTACAGAATGGCCATGCTACCAGGTACTAAAAGACTGTTCGCAAAGAGGATTATGTTTATGTTTGAATGATGATGGCCGAATATTAAAGTGACGTACTTATGCAGCATGGGATGACAAAATCATATTGTTTGTTAAGTTGCATTGCTCATTTCCGTCATTGGCTACCGCTATATTTCATTTAAATCACACAAGAATGATTGTGCAATATGATTTATGTTTATCTTCATTTCTAATGTAACATAAGGCCATGAAACTGCGATAATCATAGGTGGCCGAATATTAGATTGGTTTTATTTCATGTTGTGCATACGCGAGAAGGAATTCTGTAGGCGGGTGTGCAAACTCGGTATCTTTTTCGAGTGCTGCATGTGACTTAATCTTTCAGTTTGCCGTGATAACTGTTAAATTAATTTTTTTCCCACTATAACAGCATCCCATTATTTTCACAACGTCTTCTCGACGAGAGAATGAAGTTCTGAGTGCTGTGTGGTGGTACGAACTTGGTTTTTTTTTTTTTCTATAGACCTAAAAGTTAGTAGGGTGGATAGAAGCAATAACCTCTACCAACACCAGTTTATTCGAAGCCATATTTTAAAGAGACATGCTAATATTTACAGCTTGATGTATTCAAACTAAATAAATTGTTACCTTGTACTATATAACTGAATTCCTCTCGTAAAGGGACATGTATGTGTAATATGTGTATGGGATGGTTGGTAAGTGCTTATAACTATTTTCCTTTTCATTTAAAATTTTTATATCAGTTTACATTAGTGTTTAGCCGTGTTGAGCTTATCGTTCCCGCACTTTACAACGGAAATTTCTTCGCCTAACATAATGTACTGCACACGATGTTCACGCAACATGCATTTTTTTGGTAGATGTGTATAACTATTTGCTTTTAAAATTGATTAATTTTTTTAACGGTTTGCGTCAGCGCGTAGCAGTGAAGTCTGTCTTGCACGACTAATGGTTTTAATGTGTGCTGTTTCGCATGTGCTTACAGTTCGGGTAATATAAATTATATGTATAAGCGAAACGATCGTATTAGGTTTTATTGAAACACACTATAAGCTGTTCACGGTAATGCGAGCACTTTTGAAAGCCCTCTCATTTGGAATAATAGTCAATAAATATATTTCATCGTAGCCTTCGACGTTAAATTTCAAGCGCGGTGGAACATACACACTATGCCTATCACTTACTTGGCAACATTTATTTTAAAATGTTGTTAAAGGATAAAAAAAATGGTTGAAAGGAAAAAATGACTTAGGGCCTCAAAGTGCTCACTTTACCGTGAACAGCTTATAGTTAAATTATAGCCAGTTTACGTGAACGTGCTACTTGAAACTTGTTACGTGAAATCTGAAGTCATCGTGATCGCAGCCTCAATATCTGATGTTCAACTTATGTTCGAAATGTACACCCACGACTTAAATACGTAAGAAGTCTTAGGAAATATTATTTCTGCACAATGGGCTCCATTAATTAAACTACAATTAATGTTTACGATTGTGCATTGAAAATACTATTACAGGCGGTTACTCTGAGAGCGGACGAGGCACGGATGATTTATTGACGCTCGCTATCAGTTGTGACCGGAGACGCAGCGGCTTTTCACAAAGGAATGTTTACAAAGCGTGCCTATGATGCCTATCAGGGCCCGTCCCGCTCTCGACCTTTGTATCGGGTGTCTTTGAGGCATCTGATGAATGCTCGCGATTACTGACCACGTTTCTTTCAGCTAGACACGGGGTGAGGCGAACCTTCCAGGTCAAGGCCAGCAGCTATAAAAAGCGCCAGGGGCCTCCGAGTCTGCAGTTGTTGAATGGATGAGTGGCTGAAGTTTTAGCGACAGAGGACGAGCTAAACGAGCGGCTTAATAAATTACCAGCGGGAGGAAAATCTGCGACTGCGAGCATCGGCGCAGCGAATAGTGCGACTGTCAGGCTGGACTAGTGGACTGGATGCGTTAGTGGAAGACATTACAAATAATGGCAACATACAGATTGAAAGTGTGGTAATGCTGACTATGAGTTAATTGACTTTAACCAAACGGACATTAGGAGGGACGTAAATTAGAGTTAAAATATATTAAATATTGAGCTCACTGAGAAATAAACAAACTAATAGGGGAGATATATATATATATTAATACTGTAAGTAATAGCTGTGTGAATAAATTAGTCAAATTTAGTTATTTTCTTTTTATTAGGACTTCCTTCCCTCACGAACTCGGATACGCCCCTCGGACGTCTTGTAACAATACTGTTTTATAACCAAGCTGATGCAACCATGTGGGTGTATATATGTGGCAAGTACCTGTCACTTATTAGTAAGTAGCTTAGTATGACAAATTACCTTTTTATATACAGTTTCACATATTCTTACACGATGAAAAAGGTGAACGACAGAACTGCATTTTAGAACATTTGGTTTAGAGTTCATTAATTTTCGTATCGATGCAAGAGTTTAAGCAAGTAATGTATGTATATGTGTGTATGTGCACACACACACACACACACACACACACACACACACACACACACACACACACACACACACACACACACACACACACACACATATATATATGGCAGCCCAGTGACACGAAGAATAAATTTTAAATGCACGTCGATCCCTTGAAAGCTAGCAGGGATTGCTGGTTTCAATTCCCAGTGGTGTTAAACCTTGAATATATCAACATTCACTGTATTTACCGAACCACAAAACAGGAAAATAGTTGTTAGACCAATTCCGAATCACCGTGAGCAAAGGTATGTATAGTAAAACTAATAACGAAGGCACTTTGCCAATTACTTAAGCAAAATAACTAGTAAATACCAAAAGGGATAATACACAAGCATAAGTTAATAATACTTAAATCCATTGTTTTAACATCAGTTTCATTATAATTTTACTGCACTGACGTATCCGCCATGTCTTCTAAAATTATTTATTGCAATTTCATCTCGCGGGTTATTTAATGAATACGTAAGAAGTATTCGTATTCTTGTTTTGCAGTCCCATACATTGTTTTTGACATTTCGCTGCATTGGTGTACTTGAATTAAGCTGTCAGTAATTTAGACTGTTCGACCAAATTATGAGATTAATTAATTAAAGGACCCCGTAATTGCAAATAAATTATGCTTTATACAAGTTGGTCCGATAAGTTATTCTGTGTTGGGCAGTTAGTTATATCCTGTGTTGTTGAGCAGTTATCTCATAACTAGATAGCTGTCGCTTTGTATATTGCATTATTTAAGTATTTCATAAATTGGCCTCTGAACTTAAGGTAAGGTAATTACTACGTACCACCACTACCACCACCATAGTTGTGATTAACTGCAGAAAATTGTTGCTCACAGTGGTTACATTGCAGTTTTTCAGGGGTGTATTTAACTCTGGTTCTAAATATTATATTTGTCTATGATAACAAAGTATTTGCTTAGGGTGGCAATTAATTTAATATAATTTCCAAATTAAGTTTTATTAAATGATTTAATCAAAGTGCAGCATAATCTTTGGTTATTTTACTAGTTTATGGATATAAAGATCGCTCGTAAGTTAGATTTCATTTGTTTTTAAGAGAGTATTCAGTTTTCAAAATGTTATTGTTATTGTTCATTTATTGCTTAGAAGGTAGTAAGAATTGAATGTTATAAAACAAGAGAACGAAATAAAATTATCCTGGTTGGCTCTCGTATCGCTATTCCTGGTTGAAGGAGAGAAGTGGCGTGGTCAGACGACAGCCAATCAGAGAGCAGGTAAAAACCACCGGTAAAATAGAACATAATTCATCCTTAACATAAATCATACAACCACAGCCTAGGTGGGGCATGGTGGATTTAACGTAATAATATTAATGAAATAGTTGCTGTTAGATGTTGTCAAGATGAATGCTTACCAGGAGAAGACTAATAAGATTGTTACATTGTATTTAAGAAAAGAGTTATTTATTTGTTAATTTGTTTGAAACGACGAATGAGATTAATAAAAATTTGAGAAGCTGTGAATTACGTCCTTCTGATTAATTTGAAATGTTACAACTGTTATTTAACTGAATTGTTACATAGTGATCGGAATTGCTCTAAGAATGATTTTCCTGTTTTTAAATTTTTTCTTCGTGTCACAGAGCTGTCAAAATAATTGTTAGCAGTCTACGACTAAAAAAACATTTTTTAATAAATACGTCACAGATGCATGTTGTACTTTACGACTATAATGTAATTTTATAGTCTTTTAGCCTACTTTCCGAAGGAAAGAAAGGCTTATGAGATCACTTTCCTGCCTGTGAGTGCGTCTGTGCATGTGTGTCCCCCTCCCCCCTTTTCTGTTTCTGAACGCGTCAACCGAATTTCACCAAACTTTGTACACTATAATAATTAGTAAGTAAACCTTACTTTAATAATTTTCGACCACATCGGGCACTTACTTTCAAAAATGTAGGCCATTTTACAATTTTGTTTGCTGGCAGAGCATTTTGCAAGCATTAAAATTTGAGGTAGATATTGTCAGTACGCCATTTTGTAAGATAGTACCAAAAAATTTTTACCTTATAACTAGAAAACTATTCAACCCATTCTCACCCAATTTAGCATGTAAGTAATACTATGATAGGCCATGTTAACGTTAGTGAACTTGATTGGTTACTTATTCCCAAAATGGTGGCCATACAAATGTTTTAAGTTTATTTTGTATATATGCCATACTGTTTAACCAATTTCGAACAAATCTTATATACTCAAAGCATCTATTACAATCATATATACCAATAAATAACCACTTTTTTCAACCATTTTGGAAGACAGCGCCATACGAATAAAGTTATGTCATATCTCGGTAAATAATTAACCAATTCCTACCAAATTTGGCAAAAAAAGTTGTACTGATGCAGGTTATGTTATGTGATATGTTTTAAGCATGCCACATGTTTTAAAAATTGCAGATATTTAGATATTTTAGCTTAGAATGCTATATTGGTGAAAATATGTAATCAATTCCAACTAGACTTTGCATGCTGGAAGTAATTATTTCAACTGTCTACATAGAACATACTTGTCCGCCATTTTGTAAGATAGCACTACGCGAGTAAATCTAGTTTTTTTTTGTTGTCATTTATTTTTTGAAACAATGACGCATTCCTTCAAAATTTGGCAACCAAATAGTACTGCAGCAGGTGGTATACACTGGTATGTTTTTTCTAGGTCAGGAACTTATTTTCAAATGGCAACTATATAAATATTTCAGCTCGATGTGTTTTATTAACGAAACAAATTCCAAATTAACTTTGTATGCTGGTAGTACCTATTACAGCCTTAAAATGTGTGTATGCAGAGCCTCATTGCTCTGCCATTTTGTAAGATAGCACTACCAATAAAATAATGTTTTCATCTCATATCCCGGGAATAAATCAACCAATTCTTACAAAATTTGCCGAAGATGTACTGTGGTAGGCCATATTAATAAATGTATTATTTTAAGTATGAGACACTTATTTTCAGAAAGGTGGCTATAAAATCATTTTAGTTTTGTGTGCTATATCTACGAAACTATGTAATCTATTTTAACTTAACTTTGTATATTGGCAATATATAATCATCGAAATTGCTACTACATTACTTTTTTGTCCTCCATTTATGAAGATTGCCACATGAAAATTATGGAGGTTTAATGCCATTGTCTCGATGACCTATCAACCGATTCCCACCAAATGTTACACTGGAGCATTTCAAATAAATTTTTACCAAAATTTGCTACAGAAAGCCATGTAACGTAATTTAAATGGCAGGGTGGCTAGCATCAGGGAAAACAGGGAAGACCTGGAAAAGTCAGCTAATTTTACATTTCTGAAAAAGTCAGGGAAATATCAGAGAAATTTTTGTGAGGTCAGAGAATTTAGATAAAGTAGTTTAAAATGTATTAAATAAGAACATTAATATTGGATTCTAGCACTTCTGCTACATTCCATCTTAGAATTGTACTGTTACTTTAGTTTATTCCACCTTCATACGAATATTTATGAGCCTGGGGACAATTTTGTTATATGTTTAATTGCCACTATTATTACACATATTTTCTTGGTTGATTTTTGCTTTGTTGATGCAAAAAACATTGGCATCGTAGAAAATATGTTTTTAGGCGTAAGTGTAAGATTTTGCAAGTAAAATGTTTACTAAAATAATAATTGAAACCCTTTTAGTTAGTGGTTCTCGTTGAATTGATGCATTGTATTGTGTCTTGTCTTTGTACTGTAACTTTTTTCTGGTTCTGAGAATGCTAGTATTTAAACTTTTGTGTCCTCTTTTTCCATTTATCATATTTGTATCTACGTACTTTTTTTATAAGTATTGTTTTTTTTGCATATGAAAGGATTAATAAATGAAGGCTACGCTAGTGTTACCCATAAAAAATTGTTATTTATTTTAGGAAAAACATAAAAATATTTTTATTTCTTGGAGCGTAAGTTGGTCAGAGAAATGTAACAATATAGGTACCTGGAAAAGTCAGGGAAATGTCAGGGAATTTGCTATAAGGATATTGCTAGCCACTCTGAAATGGGTCAGACAACGATATACAAAATGGCAGCTTCATAAATAATTTAGGTGAGTTTGCCACACATATTAAACAATTTTACCAAATTCAATCAAAATTTGTATGCATACAGTATACATAAGAAGCATCGTATAGTATTTTTTCTGGCAATTTTGTACGGTAGAATCAAATAAGAAAATAGAGTTTTTTATGTCATATTTCAGGGACCAAACAACCGATTTCCGCAAAATTCTTCACATAAGTAGCGCTACGGTAGGCCATGTAAACTTACTTATTTTCAAAATAAAGGCCCTGCACAACTTTTACGTTAGTAAATCCCAACACTCGAAACATTGGACTAATTAAATCCGAAGTTGATGCTCCGAATCCGACCTCCGTAATGCAATGGATTGCACGCTAGCTTACAGTACGAGGTTTTCTGGGTTCAAGTCCCGGGTAAGACATTTGTGTATTTGTAATTGTGTCACTGCTGTTGTATAAGTTTCTGGTTTCATTTCTAAAGTTATTGCTTTCAATGATAAGTCAAGCCCTTCCTACCAACTCAGCTTTTAAGACATTATTTAAAAATTAATTGCATCCAGGTTGAGGAAAGTAGGCTCATTAATTTTATCAGTAACTTCTTGTTTATGCTTTCGGTACAAAATTTAAATTAAACTAATCAATTGATACCTAATAGTGAAAGGAAAAAACTACTGAATGTACAGTATGTTCCTAAATATATGGGAAATAATCGGGAAGTGGATAGTACACCCCAAAACAACACAGAGTGTCCCTATTAACACGAGTCTTAAAGTCAAGAGTTTAAGGTACAGGCCTTCCAATATTGTACCGTGTGTATTGGTAATAGTCGATCTTTGGCCAGGTGTGCCTGATAATGTGATTAGTTGAAATTATTATTGTATCGTATGTTATTAGCTGGAATTGTTATTACCTGTTTCCCACAGGTAGATAGGCCGTGCAGGACCAATCGCCTGGCCTGCAAACTCCCCGGATCTCAATCATGAGGGGGCATCTCAAGCCCATTGTTTATGCAAAAATATCAGTTGCTGACACAACAGTACTTCGCCAGCGAGTGAAACAAGGTTGCCAGAAGATATGTACAATTCCCGGAGATTTGAATGTCTGACAGTCAATGACGTGGCGTGTTCATGCGTGCATTCAGGCACAAGGTGGACATTTTGAGCACTTCTTGTAAAGTGACGTATCTCTGCTGGTACACGAGCATTGCTACAACTACCCGAACTAGTGTGTCAGAAGACTATTACGAATATATCCAGTACAACATTGCGAACAAAGGATACATTAGTCTCATCACTGTCATGTTTCGGTCCTAAGATATTCTTGGCCTGTTTACCTCCAAATCTACAGTTTCTATCGTTAATAGATGTAATACAGCTGGCTGTCGCATGCAGTGTTGTGAGTGTTGGCTGTACTCTGAATTTTACGCTTTAGTTTCAATCGGTTCGTGCGGAAGTCGTTTACTTTTCTGTTGCACTAACCAGGATGGGCTGTCTTGTCATCGTCTAACGCAGGGACATCTGTTCATAATGACATTTTGTGTTGTTTTGAGGTTTACTCTCCATCCCATATTATTTCCCATATTTGGAAACATCACGTATATTTTAATATATTCTGAGGTTTGAATTCGCTTTTTTACGTTAATAGCTAATATCTTAAAGAAGTTCCATTAAAAAATGTTCTAGCCAGGGCAACTGATAAATATGTGCAGCTTCATCTAAGAAAAAAGTAACATTCAAACATTGCACTGATCTAAAAAATAGCTTCATGTTGATGCATAACGAAAATTAGAGAAAATTAAGCGCAGTATCACGGAAGCTCTGGCGAAATTTTGCAGGCTGATACCGCGACTAAAATTTGTTGGATTATGGTAAGGATTATGCATATATTATTCGGTTTGGCGTAGGTCTGAAACAAATCTGAACTAAAACAGTTAATCTGGGGTAATGTTGGTACTGTCTCGCGGCTTTTGATGAGTCCGCTACACAGTTGGGTTACTTTTTTTCTGAATTAAAGCACACTTTGTTAATTAAATACACTTTTCACTAAAAATAGAGGTTTGTAACATTGTCTGGAATCCATACATTGAGGCTTGTTTGACAAATAGGTATTTCTTCATGACACAATGTTTTTCTTTCAAGTAGACCGTAGCTAATGTGATTTTCTTCGGAATATTAAACAATAGGTTTTGAAGCATAAAGGAGTAGTTCTAAATTTAATGTCAGAATAACAATTTATTTTTAATGCACGAGAGAGTAGATTTGGGTGACTTATAACATCGAAGTCTTGAGAGCCAATGAGTATGGAGCGAGGTGAGTATGGAGTTGCGCCAGAATGCAAGGGCGGGGCAAACGGGAGATCCCCAAGAAAACCCGCCGACCAGCGGCATCGTCCAGCACGATTCCCATATGCGAAAATCTGGGAGCGACCCCGCCGGGAATCGAACACTATTCGCCTTGTTGGGAGGCGAGTATTCTAACCACTACACCACTGTGACCCCTAGTGGTTCAAGGACACGCCTTAGTCACTATTTTAATGTCTACTGTCGCACGTGTACAACATATAAAAAAATTTCCACACAGTTCACGTAAAGCCACGAAGAGAGATTTTAGCGGCTCTTAACAACGAGGACTTAAGAGCTAAAGTCACGCAGATGTATGCAGGCCGTCTACAGTTCTGTAACACGCCTGCGCAGAAGGAATGGCCCGCAGGTGATGACGTCACAGCAGTGCGCACTGGTCTGTATCCTTTGTTTTTTTTAACGATGGCCGTTTATGACAGTTGTAAGAAAGTAGTGCCGGCGTTGCTATTTTGCTAATGTATCTGTCCGCGTCAGCTGTTCTGATACGTGGAAGCCATGCTGCTTGTTTGTTACGTCAGGTGTTGACATTACGAGGGACAGTTCAGTGCTGTAAGCTAGTGACTGCGATGTTATATGCACAGCCAACATTGATTCACAACGTATGACATTTTCTGATACAGCAGAAACTTCGAAATCCAAAATTTGCACTTTCAGAAACTATTTTCAAATTTTTATAGTATACTAAAATGTTTAAAAGTAAAATTTATCTAGTGCAGTGTTTTAAGCTGGCGCTAAATCATTTTAGCTAATATTTTTTTAATATAATTTGCCATGCACATATTGGTTAAGATATATAGCGTAGATATATTACATTTTTTATGTCATAAAATTTATTCTGTCACAGACTGATTGTGACGAGAGTGAGAATGTACGTAAGCCCTTATTAAATTTAATGAGGAATTTTTTGGGTTTTTACGCACACAGAAAATTGAATATGCATACCGTTTATGTGTGTATATATATATATATATATAAACGGGATTCACAAAAACAGAAAATTTAATACACATACAGTGTGCGTGTATGTGTTTGTATACATTATATATACATTCTTTTACTGGCAAATATAGGCATGGATAAAGGCTGGAAACTGCGTAGGGGAGAGGTTTATTCATGACTATAGCCTATTTTTTCATCTGTACAGGGAGTGTATAAAAGAATACCCCAACTTTGAAGGTCTATAATATAAAAACCAAACAACCTACATACAATCTTGATTGACCAACCAAATGAACCGTGGAACCGTGTAGTTTGCTTACCATACATTCATAAATGTTCAATGTGACCACCACGAGCGGCCCGAACGACATCTACGCGATAATCAAACACTCGTTTTACATCAACGAGAAAAAAATTCTTTATGTTGACTTTAATTCCAACATCTCATCGCATCCACTTTACATCCATTCCGCTCGTACGCGATTCTACATATGTGCAGTATACTATTTCTGATGATTATCGTCACAGATGCAGCACTGCTGGCCTTCGTAATCGTCCCACAGAAACTGAAATATGAATTCAATAGCATGGTGTATATATCTTGGTTTTGTACTGGGATTCAAACCTCGGATGAGAGTACGTATGGACCTGGCCAATAGGGCGTGTATGTGTGGATTTCTGCCTTCGTGATCGCATCTTCGAAGCGCGCTGGCTCATCTACGTTTAATATTTCCACGCCCATATTTGTTGACCGACAGTCCCAATCTTCTAAGGAAACACACATTTTCAGATGTGAACATGCTCGGTGCTCGCCTCGTACTGACTTCCGGTTTGGTACCGTAAGCTGCTTTTATTACCTCAGTGTTCGTTCCCTTAAATTTCAGACCCATCTTTTCGTAAAAGTAGGCGTACTGTTATTTTCTCACCTCGGAAATTAATCAAACGATTGTCTTGGTCTACTATAGAGACGACCACTTTCTGTACACACTCCATCACGACAGGGACGTAAATGGGAGTCTGCGGTATATCCACCAGCTTAAAGCCTGGAGGTACCAACATGGAATATTCATGTAGTGTTTGTCTGGACTTACTGTTGTGGTATGATCCGGTAACCAAATTAAAGTTTATTCTTATAACATTAACGGGGAAAATGTTTACTGGCAGGGTGGATTCATGCGTTTTCCTCACTTCATACTTCTTGTTCGTGAATCCGAGCATTGCAGCAAGTGTGTTGCTTTTCTTTAAATCTATCTGAGCACTACAATAAATCTCGCTGTGCAGTGTATTAGCGTTATATCGTAGCACCAACGTCACTTCCGGCTCCAGTATGTGCTTAAGATACTCTCCTATATCTTTAATATCAAAGGAACCTGTGGGTACATACACCTCGCCTCTCTTACAGTCCTCTTTGATGTAGCAAAACATGCAATTGTGTTAATCTATGTTGGGTACAGAGAAGTAGGTTTGAAAATCTGTGAGCACAACGGACCACGCCCCACCCAGGTTCAGTGGCGGGAAGTGCACGGACTGCAATTCCGAGCTATTGTCCGACATGATCAGGGTTACATACGTGATTGATGCTTTAAGGTAGTACTTCCCCTTTAAGTATTGTTTTTGTTTGTTCGTCGTTTGTGTATCTACCTTGAAAGGAAGCACAGGCATGAGTGACCACACTTCCATTCTTGTAGCCGTTTCTCTACTTCGTAGTTATAATGCAATCTCACACCTCTCAAATACATTTTCAGTTCTGGTGGCACTCTTAAATTACCGTAGCTGTCAAAGTATTCTGTCGTTATCCCCACACTTTTTATACGTGGTCCAATGCATCTCTGGCCCGCGGCTGTTATCTAGGTTACTATGCCACACTCCACTCGTCTCTGACTGTGTGGTAGGCCCTTGCACATGCACATGTCTCGGGAATAGGTTATTTTCATTTTGCAGGAAACTTTTGTGTGTTTGTGTGTGTGCGACTGGACAGTGACTTTGACTGCCTCTTTCGATTGTTCTTTAGTTTTCTCTTTACCCCACCACCACCACCACCACCACCTACACGGTTCGGTCAAAGGTACAGGCCACCACAGTTTTTTTTTAACTCTTGTTAGCACTTCCATATGTCTATTGTGTCGAGTCGCTTCGGCCATCTGCTTATTTTCTTCCTTTGCCGTGTTCACCACCCTCGTTACACTACTTGCATCTCCGATAAGGCCACCGAGGGTGCAAAGTGCTGGAAGAACTAAGGAAAAAATGCCTTCTCGCTTCCCTACCACTTTGCGAGGTTTCCTCCGTGTCTTCCTAGTTTTTTCTTCCTTCCAAACTGCAAACCCATTCCCCTCTTGATTTTAGTTTTCATAATCTTTGACACGCCCTAGGCAGCTAGACGTTCGCCTAGTTTGGACTTGGGTGGCCTATTTATCGATGTGGTTTTTTTCGGCGAGAACAGTGTCGGCTGTGTGCATATATTCGAAATTGCTACTAGTTGCTTAGGCTATGTCATATTCCTTGCACGCCTCGTCAAACGAAATAACAAGGATGTCGCTGTGCTTCAATCGATGTGCTAGATGTGTGCCAGGCCTGCAGTATTTATAGCCAGAAATGTGTGCCTTGAAAGGAGGGTTGATCAGCTTATTCATCAGTCCGCATCCACTCTTGATCTTACTCGCATGGCGCATTACGACATACTAACATAACTTTGTCGCAATTTCTACTTTAAATGTTTGTTTCTCAGTGTGTGGCCATCCACATCTCCCGACCTTGAACTTGGCCATACACATCACCTGATTCCGAGCGCGCACGCATGGAGCAACTACCTCACTGGGTCATAAATGTGGTCCTGATTCCACAAGTACAGGTGGTTTACCTGTTCACGTATCAGTTCAATGGGGATCGTGCCACAGCCCACCATGCTTCCTGTTCGCATCACCGTTGATGACGAAACTATCTCCCGCGAATCATGTCAAGGGAAACTGCCGCCAAACACTGCGAGGTATCATAGCAGGACCAAGCAACTGTGGAAAGACATGTGTGCTTCTGAGTGTGTTGGAGGAACCCAATGGTCTTTGGTTGGAGAATATTTATCTATACTCTAAATCGCTACAACAGGCAAAGTACCTACGACTAGTGCAAATACTTGAAGCTTATTCTATTTTCCACGTAGCGATAATGAAGTTGGACTGCCAAGTGATGCTTTGCCTAACTGTTTGTTTTCGACGATTTGGCATGTGAGAAGCAGTCGACCATGCTGCAATATTTCAGCATGGGCCACCATGTAGTGGTGGATTCGATTTACCTGTGTCAAACTTATTCATGTATGCCTAAACAACTCCTGTGCGACAATGCTAATTTCCTTGTTCTATTCTGTATGGATGACCTGAAATTACGACATGTTTACTCCGATCATGTTAATACAGATATGCCATTTGATGGGTTTAAAGATAGGTTCTCATGTTGCTAGCGAGAACTTTGTGGTTTCCTTGTGATAGCTAAGGATTTCCCACTTCGTAAGGGCAGATACTGTAGGGAGATTCGATTTGTTCATTAGCATACATCAGTGAACGAAGAGCTATGGCATATCCAAGTTCGGTCATAGTGGCCTGAAGCGTGCACCGGATAGTTGTGATTCATCTACAGACTATGACAACTGCAGTTTCGGAGGAAAATGTGCCAAGAAAGTTGGAGGGCCGAAAAATGATGGTGATGTAGCTAATGTGTCCACAGTATCACTTCAGAGGCTTTGCAGCCATTGTCGGTACTGCAGGCACAGGGCACTAAATCTGAGGCTTATCTTCGCACACTGACGACTGGAATGTACTGGCTCACCACTTTATAGAGTCGATGTTATGGGGGAGCATATTGGCGGCAAGGTTCTTCAAGTGTTGGCTGCAAAAACCGATTTAGAACTGAAAGCATTGATGGAGAGTGTAGGCTAACTTTCTGCCTTGGGCCAAAAGCTCACGACTGTGGATGATCGCCTCGTCTGGATGGCTGTGTTGTGTGCTTAATTAAAAGGCCAAGTTAGTGTATTGACTGAGGTGGTGAGCAAACACACTGCTTTTGGTGGTTGGCTCGAGGCCATAGAAGACAGGTTGTTAAGCAGGATTGTTCGTGCCTTGTCCGATACGAATTCTGACAACAAATTNGGCTCGAGGCCATAGAAGACAGGTTGTTAAGCAGGATTGTTCGTGCCTTGTCCGATACGAATTCTGACAACAAATTGTGGCTTCATTGCAAGCATATTCAAGATGCCATAACCTGCCATATCAGCTGGTCAGAAGCATATTCCACGTACTTACGTAGACAGAAGAAGCTGCCATGGGCCCAATCCGCGCAGTGCAATGAGGTCGTACTTAAAATCCTACTGTGTGTGTTACATATACTATGCATGTCCTGCTCGCAGTTCGAGTACAATGACTGCTGTTGCCAAGGATTTACATCGTGTAATTGAAAGAGTGCGACATAAGTATAACTCATTCTGCTACTCCCCATTTGTGGTGTACAGATGGTTCATAGGGTCTACAGTTAATGTTCAGTGGCACAGACTATAGGGTGTNGCTACTCCCCATTTGTGGTGTACAGATGGTTCATAGGGTCTACAGTTAATGTTCAGTGGCACAGACTATAGGGTGTCTTGGTTTTGAGGGTATTTCACACAATGACTTCATCACAACTTCTTAGTTTTGAACAGGTTTATTTAACGGGTATTTACTCATACATTCCCGGCACTGTTGCAGGACTTTATACATACTTACTGCTGAGAATTTACTGATACATTAATGCCCTGCGAGTGTAAGGCTTTAAGGGCTGGTTACGACACTGTAGGGGCATTAGGTATCAGGACAGGTCCCTGAGTGACGACGGTGTTACTTATCTGCACATGTTGTGTGGTAGTTGTTCCGGCAGTTGAGGTCTGGTGAGTTGGATGGCCTGGATACATCCCAGCAGTTGATGATGTCTGGTGAACTGGATGGCCCTGCTAAAGGCCCTCTGTGGTTGGCTTGTTGCACACAACTGGCTTCCTCTTGACGTGGCACTTCTCGGTGAAGCTCACCACTCACTCCCATTCTTAGCGTAGGGTAGTAACTGACTGCTTACTACCCTACCATGTCCCGGCGAGGGACCCCGTGTGTGGGACCCCACCCATCCTTCGCGGCTACGGGCTGCACTGGACAATCCCACTATCTCGACATGGCACTTCTGTTGAAGTTCACCACTCAACTCTGCCTTCTCAGTGCGTTGCAACTGACTGACTTATGCGGTAACTGGCTGGCTGACTCGCGTCCCGACGTGGTGAAACTACTCGTCCGACGTGACTCTGGTAACTG
>NQII01010395.1:5562-31730 GCA_002778355.1 Clitarchus hookeri
CCTGTATTCATTCATTAGTGAATTGGACCATTAAACTACAGTGTCGAAGCATTCCTACGCCCGATCACTGAGGGCTAGTATTAATTGTTGGCGCCTCACGCCACAGAACAGATTACAACACCTACGTCCAAACCTCAGCTTTGGCCGGTGTCAATGCCTATNTGTTGGCGCCTCACGCCACAGAACAGATTACAACACCTACGTCCAAACCTCAGCTTTGGCCGGTGTCAATGCCTATCCCAGAGCTACGTCGTGTACAGAACATCATCCATGATAACCATAAGGGACAGTATGAATGTCATCGTCCAGGATCTTGTGTTTGTCTTCCATCCAAAACAGTGCCAGTTTGTTGGCACATTGAGTATATATGTGGTGATGGTGAGAGCGAATATTATTCTCAATTACGTTCATTCCATGCTGGTTTATCAGTACATTCTTATAATCTTCAAATGTCATACGATTCTTAACTACGCATTTTTGGTTTCCCTTGGCCCATTTAACATCCTTGCTAGTGCACCGGTACGTGTAGAGCCTGGCCCTCAGCCCAACAAACTCGATCATATCGTCCCCACAGCACTCATCCTTATATTTACAAATCACCTTTTAGTTGGCAGGTGAATAACATGGAAGATTAGGTGGGTAGGCGCTCGTCTCGAATTCGGACATGAATGTCGGGTCTGAGGCAAGGTCCCCGTAAATATCATCTGTACCTATCTGTACCACGAAGGAATCCGTGCCCATGTAGATCAATTTCAGCTTACTACCATACCTAGGCTGCATGAAATCGTAATGAAACCATAACATGAGGGTTTCTGACAGGTCGAGTACTGCAAATTTCGCATAAATGGGTATATCGAATAGGATATTTTTATGCTCCAGTTTAACAAGAGATAGTGTTTCATCGTATATTGTTTGATATTTAAAGTAGGGCTTAGCAATACTTTATTGGCACGTCATTCCATTCATACGAGTTCCATACATTGACATTTGCTCTTGTATTCCATGAGTTTCCCATATCTAACGTTAGCCATAAGTTTATAAAGGTCTTTTACGAACTTGCTTGCGGCTGTCTTACGCATCTCCTTATTCAGTACTATGTAGGGCTGCAGCCATGCCTTCTGATTGAACTACAGTACGCGATGTATTTTCGTAAGCTGTAACCCATGACCGATCGCCTGCTTAAACGTAATATAATGTACGATTTAATTCGATTTAGGTACAAGGATGGTCATGAGTTTCGAGTGTTTGGACACGGCAGGGCACTCGTTCACAGCCAAAAACGGGAGGGGCTTGTGATTCTCATGGAGTTCGGCAGGGTACTCATCATCCACCTCCAGTATGTAACCCATATCGTTAGTGTCGGGCACGGACATGATGTCGATATTCGTGCTGGTTCACTAGAGGCTAGAGTAAGGCAGAGGCAGTGACATAGCTCAACCATACAAATTTTTGGCATCTACATACTGGAGGTACATAGATGGCAGGCTGAAATCGTACATGTCAGGCATATCTATATTGTTGGCCACGCAATGTCTCTTTATGCATGGAACAACCCCTACCCGGATACCAGCCTCGACAAATAAGTGTATATCATAGTCACTAATCAGCTCTAGTTCCGCGTTCGTCTTCTTAAGCATCGCGTCGAAAGAGAAGCCGAAGGCGCTCACGTACCGGACAGTCTAGTATCTACGAGTATGCCGACAGGCACAGCCCCTGGAAATTTTCGAACATGTCGCAAAGAAGCAGTACATCTATCTTGAGGTAATGGTCACTATAGGTGCCTAATGTACGACAGTTAAATCGCTCCCAGACCAGCTGAGCATGCTGGCAGTCATGGATGCTGATGTTGCTGTCGTTGAGAAATTTGTAGAAAGCCTCAATGGGCGGTAGCTGTATCTTGTCAAGTTTGACCAGACAGTCCACATAATCATAGGGAATGACACCCTTCCTGGTCACCAACTCGAGCGCGTCGGGAGTAAAGAACTGTGCAATGTCCTTGAACTCAGACGACAGTAGATTCTTTGCGAGCATTGCAAGGCTGGCAGACATGAATCGAAACATGTCGATAAATTGTATCGCCTCTACTGAAGGGATAATGTAGATATTCTGTGTATCCTAGCCCAACTGCTTAATTATAAAGTTTTCGTTGTAGGTAAAGTTGTGAAAGAGTATAGGCAGTCTCTTGGGGCGACTACAAAGCTTGTTACAATTATTACATAACACCCCAATGTGTTGCCGGTAAAGTGGGCATGATAGTGCACTTTACGGTTAGCTGGAGTTAAGCGACCAGAACTGTAGCAGCGGGTGCAGGCCAGAGCGAAGGCGATATTCTCGTTTCTTGTTAGCACTCTCATAGGATTGGACTGAAAGTAAATATCTTTCACCTGTTTGCCAATGTGAACAATCTCTTCCATAAACTTTTGTGCAGCATCATCCCCTCGATATATATTAACATCACGATGCAGTTGGGATGTCTTTGAGGCGGGAATCATACCATCTTCGATTTTGATGTAAATACCATAGCTGGACAGTTCATGTTTTTGGTACCTGTACATAATGAGGCATCAGGGTTCGGCAGACATGACTGTATGGGGCTATTATGTCCTCAAATTCAGCGTTTACGACTAAAGGTACTTTGTCAGCATTCGGGTAATTGGTAAACTTGAGCACAGGAGGCTTGTCATTCTTCTCTGTCTGAGGCATTTCCGCATGTACAGATGTGTGCTCGTTACAGTACATCGTGTGTACTGTCAATGTATTGGTACCTGTAAGCCCCATCGCTCGAGGTTGAATATCGTACCCCTAGACACATCGCTTGCAGGCAAATGTGCACAAACTCCTTGTGTGATGTCACCTGGGAACATACCAGGTGGAAGAAATCAGAAATATAGCAATATTGGGGGTTCTTGTTCTCAGTCTTCAAAGGTAATAGGTCAAAGTGCTGGGCCAATTCTTTCTTCGATACTCATAATTGGACCACTTCATTATCATCGTCGAGAGGTTAGATGTTCACGTTGACCCAGGACTGGTCCTCTCGAACAGCTGTATTTGGTGCAGAGGGTTGGGGATGTCTAGCCCACTCAAATCTAATCGTGTCTCAAGGGCATAGTGACGATGGTTGATGGATTCAGGATTCTGAACTTCTACATATCATGCTAGTATCGCCCATTTAAGCACTACTGGCCCTGGTTTTGTGGGTTAATAATCGCCTTCTTGACATCACTGTGTGCAGGCAGGGCAATGAAGGAGGTCACTCTCAGTGCATCAGGGTGTTGACTCACTGAATCTATTTAAAAAGGTGAGTATCCAGCCACTTCCCTTCCCCGTGTATTCGTCCTACTCCTGGCATATTTTGGCTATGGTGGCCATCACAGCATCCTCAATGTTACTTACATTGTAGAGGGGTACATTTTTTGTCTTGAAGGTGCGCTGGTCCATCTCGTCCTCGTGTGGCTATGGTTTAACATATGTGCATTCGAGGAATATATTACATTTAATCGCACCCTGGTCCTCGATATTCTGCTCTAGCTGGCCAAATATATGCTCCTTCATATGCTCGAGGTAACCACAAATATCCATGGCCTGGCTCGAGGTATTCTCGCCGATGTTTGTTTACATAGTGCCCCGAAACTCGCTCTCCTCGTCCACAAACCCATATGAATTACATTCACCAGCACCAGTGACGATGGCCCTACGACGAGATCGGCTCTCCACAGTAATAATGCGAGCCGGAACAAATAGTATGGGCTGTGGTTCATTGGATGGCCCTGGCTGGGAGTTAGTTGCCACAGCCACATGATCTCTTTTCGCTGGTAGTGGGGCAGGCCCATTACACTTGACACTTTGTGCACACAGATTGTAAGCATGTGTGAATTGCCTCCCACAGTTTCCGTACCCGTGAGTCTCAGCATTGGGGTTCACCCAGCAGCCACGTTCGTGGTAATGTGCATCTCCAGTGTGGTTGAAATTCTCATTGCAGAACTTGCAATGGGTAGAATCGGCCTGCATGCTTTGTCCAGTGCAGGCGGTTAGGTGCCTCGCAGGTACGTCGGCGCGAGGGAATGTCGCCCCACACCTCTCACATATCTGCTGTGCCTTTCAGAACAGATTAAGGGCGCAGGTGCATTCATGTCGCAGCCCAGTTTTTCATGCTGTAAACACCTTGTCTCAGTAACCGCACTGAAGTCGCAGGTGGCCGCATCGTTGGTGCGTTAGACAATGGAGGTGGTTGTGATGTGGAAAGCCAAGAAGAACAAATGGATGATGACGGCGAATCTGATGCGGAAGTAGGGAAAGATGTAAAGGAGGAACTGCCTGAATCCATCTTGTCTGTAGAAGACAGACGGTCTTGACTGGAAGGTTGGGTGGAACGCGCGAAAGGCTGCTCGAAAATTTGATGCTTATAGATTTTATTTTCTGAATGTTAGAATGGTGACTGTATGTCCATGTGTCTGCATCTTCTGAATGTTAGCAGAGCCGCGACCTGCCCAATTTTTTTATGCATATAGATTTTATTTTTTGAATGCTATGTTCATCGTGTTCACAGCTCCATGCTCCAGGACTAATGATACGCTGCTGAGTCAGGAGATAGTGTATACTCTGTTCCACCCTGCACCGGTGCAACTACGGTGTGGTGCCTGTGTATAGTCTGTTTTTCCATAGGTTGGCATCTTTAACCCTAATTTTTTATACGGTCATTTATTTATGTTATTATTGATATTATATTTATAAGAATGTGCGGTACTGTGGCTGAGGTACTGGCTAAAATGACAGTAATTTTTTCGCGCTATTAATATTTATGTATAAATTTTTCTCACATAAAAAGCATATGTGCATGCATGCATGGTCCCCACAGTTTTTTCTATGTAATTTAAACATTAAACATCCTCTATTTTCTCAATGACAAGTTAATTATCTGGGGAGTGTGTAGGTCAATGCTAGTATTTACTTTATTTCATATCCTAACACTTCATTTGCAATGGTCGTCATGCGCTCTAGGTGTTTGAACGATCCCGCATGCTTCCTGCATTTTTTGAGTTCACAAAAAATTAAAAATAATTCTCAGCGCTCCCAGCAGCCACCATTTGAACTCTACTCCCCAATTCTATCGCGCCCTTACTATATAGATCAAACAATAATTATGTTTTTGGCAAGCCTACTTTGCAGTGGTTAATGTCTACACAAATTTTTCTTCGCAGCAACAAATGACGTGTTGCAGAAAAGAAAGCGTTTTTACAGTGTACTCGCCAGTCGGCATCCCATCCATTAGGGAACCTTTCGCGCCATGCTGTAGCCGATCAGACACTAGGCCCGTCGTTACCGCAGCCTCGCGCAGCCAATCAGATTATGGGCAAGTCCACATCGCAGGGACCGCCACGCCCGTTTCGTCTCTGTATACTTGCCTATTCTGTCGCAATACAGTTGACGTCAGGGTGACGTAACACTGTTCTTGTATAAACTCACCATTATATAAGTTGTTCACGATTACTTCCCACTTTTCTGAAGCCCTGTTAAAATTATACTTTCAGGATATTCCTCCCCTTCATGCAAACAAAGTTTGACCGAGTATAGAAAATTACACCAAAGGGACAACGCCCCACATTGGTACGCACTAAATGTAATATTATTTTTCATAAGCACTATTTCTTACTAGGCGTTACCAACATACGTGTTTTATCCCTGTTTTCATTAATTTTAATATTAAATTAAATATTATATTTTATACATGAAATAAAAATAAATGTTTAACTTAATCAAAAATACGCTACTTTTATGGCAACACAAGTGTAAAACGCTTATCATGCGTGGCATATTTAGGAAACAGCAAAACACGTCATGCATTGAGTGATTTTTAAAGGTTTGACTCAAAAAGTGTGAAGAAACCGCGAAGAGTCTATAGTCTCGTCACTTGCTGCTACCTTTAGAATCCGGAAACTGAATACACAGTTGTCCTAACAACGCCAAAAATTTCGTTTCATTTTAGCTTTCAGGGAACGATACTGGTGCCCGCGTCCCATCTGAATTTCCTCAGCGCCATATTTCCTCGTTTAAGTAGCTTCTGCTCCAAGGAAGAAGGAAAAACTCCATTAGGCCGATACTACATTCCTTCTTTTTTTTCCTTCTTTTTTTTTCTGCCTCTTGTGTTCTCGTACAGAGAGAAATTCGTTAGGCGGGGAGGAAAAGAATGATAACAACCCAAGGTGGCCATAAAAGAAAAAGAAAGTTAATTTGCTTCCTCAGCTTTTTGGCACCCTCGTGCCAAGAATATAAGCCCCCACTCCATGCGTCCACCACCCACCCACCTCCCAAGGTTCAGTCCATTCTTCTCCACCGCCTCACCCCAACATTTCCTTGGATCTCTTTACTTCCCCGCCTCACACCCTCCTCTTGGCGAAAACGTGTTTCGCGACGGCGCCCGGGAAGGGGAAAGTAGTTGATGTGCATCTGCTGAGCCGAGGATCTTCCTGAATACAGATAAAAGCTCGGATAAGAAGGCCTCACTTTCATCCGCCCGGGTGCCGAGGAGGGTGTCGGAAGATCGTGAGTTCGAACACTTTCTCGTTGTTCTTTGGTAGAGTTGAGCTCTTGAGCACCTCGGGCTACAACGCCGGGGGACGACGCTTTCGTCGTTACACCACTCCACGGATGAGAACTCCAAGTTAGGAACTTCAGAGGATTGATCACGGCTGCTGCATGCTGTTCATGTTTAAATGAAATCTTTTAAAAACCTTGCTTCTGATATAATTTTATTTTTATTTTGTATCCTTCCGCTACACGTAACATCAACATCGCCATGAGCCGCCTCATTTTATTAGTTCGTCATCCAAAGAAACTTATAAACGCTAAGGCTTCCGCCTACATGGAGCTTGAACTGCACTACGGTGTTTGAAATACACGCGTTTCCGCTAAACTATTAAGATGACCGCCTGACTGAAGGAATTTTGCACCCCTGAGGCCTAAAAGCGTGGTAGCGCTAGGGGTGACTGAGACATGCGCATCAACTCTCTCATCACCTCTACGCGCAAAGCCCCGAACTGGCGCGCAGTCTTGCCGTCGATAACGCGCCTCTATAAAACTTCCAGCGGAGATCTTACCATTTTATGACGTAATAATAAAAATGAAGGTTTGATGTACGTCCACATACCTTTTTTAATATTTTGTACTGGAATGTTTACACCTAAAAATGATCGGTGCAGAGCTCCAGCAGAAAACGTTTTATTAAAAAATCGTCCAACGTGCCTTAGAGAGGTCTGCATATATATACATACATATATATATATATATGTATATATATACATATATATATAAATGAAAATGTTTGAAACCAATNTATAGAATGACATTTAAGAAACGTTACGCATCTGTGTGTGTGTATATATATATACATACATATATATATATATGTATATATATACATATATATATAAATGAAAATGTTTGAAACCAATATTTTTAGAAAAGTTTTTNATATATATACATACATATATATATATATATGTATATATATACATATATATATAAATGAAAATGTTTGAAACCAATATTTTTAGAAAAGTTTTTAGATAAGGAAAGTTTCGGTACAGGGTAATAGTATATTACCATGTAGAACACCTATGCCACAGAATACTTATTTATTCTTTAACAAATAATAATTAAGTGAAACAGCCAGTTATAACGCTAACATCAGACCCACACGGGGTCGCAGTGGCTGAGCGATTAGACTGCTCGCCTCCCACCAAGGTGAATCTGGTTTAATCCCCAGTCGAGCCACTCCCGGATTTTCGCATGAGGGAATCGTGCCGAACGATGCAGCTGGTCGGCGGGTTTACTCGGGGATCTCCCGTTTCCCTCTCCCCTTCATTTCAGCGTTGCTCCATCTCCATACTCACCTCAATCACCCTTATCAGCTCTCAAGACCTCGCTGTTAAGTGCTGCCCAAATCTCTTCCCTCACTCGCTGGCTCTTTGAAAGCTAGCAGTAGTTAACCTTATGTAAAATTGTTATAATCGTTTTTTCGAAAAGAAAATGTAAGAAAATGAGCTTATGATGGAGTGGAGTAGCTACTTCCACGCCATATAATTCTGTAAATAACATAACTTAATTGTACCAGTTTCAATAACATATTTATTAACGAAAAAGCTAGTTAAATATGAGGACAGTTTATTGTTCACTGTTTTGAAATAAGGTGAAAGCAAACAATGCTCGAAGTTTGTAAAAGTTTATGATGATACAGTTTTAATACTAGAGAGTAGGCAGACATCCTGAAAGTTAATCTCGAAATAATATTCGATCAAAAAACGGAAAGTTTTGTGTGATGTTTAATAATAATAATAATAATAATAGTGAGCATTCGAAGATAAATTACAAAGGGAAATGGCGACCGCGAAATAACTTCAATGCAAAGCTTAACTGAAAACATTGCTTGGCTTTTAGGGGAGGTAGTAATGCTGACAGAAACCAGAGCTGATGGTGAAGGACCGATGGTTAGGGGGGAGGGGGGAGACGCAAAGGTAAACCGAGAGTGGAATTCACGGAGAAGATAAAAGAGAACGGATGAATTTCAAAGCTACACGGATATATGAACAGACTGACGGAGATCTGAATGGAGCTGACGGTCCAATCCGCGGGATGACTGTCCAAAGACCTAGTAGCTCCCTCTTTACCCTAATGAGATACAGAGCTGGAAAAGACTGTCGATGGATGAATCGCTCCGATACAACTTCGCTCTTGCGGAGTTGAAAAGCTTTGCGGAGACTTGAAAGAGATAAATACGAATGGTTAAAATTCCGCTTGCCTGCAGTCAGTTATACAGCTGTAAGAACCTTTAATGAGATACCAAAACGCACAGTTGTTTATTGGTTCAGCTTCTTCACGAGCCAACCACTTTACTCTCGTCTAGTTGCGAATTAACCGCTGTAGATAATTTTTAAGTTACCATTTAAAATGAAATCTTTGCATATTTTCTGAACCCAAAAAAATAATATTCAACAACATCTATACTGATTCAGATACAGCAACCGTTATCTGAATATTAGGTTCTAAATAACTTAACAGAGAGCGAGAGAAAGAGAGAGAGAGAGAGAGAGAGAGAAATATATAGCTTGTAAAATAATCGCGGAAATTTTTTTTCAGCCATCGCTTAAAATGTAGCGTATTTAATCGTTTGGTAATATTGGATATACTTATATGTATATAAAGTGTAAATATTAAATGTAATTTTATTTTGCGCACATTTCATTATTCTCTCAATTTGTTAGTTGTAAAATGATAATGTGGAGGTTTTGAAGTCCATTTATGCACGACGACCGTTCAACCAAACGCCGGAGGGTTGGGTTATGATGATTTTTAGGAAGAGGTATTAAATTTATGCCAGGCGCCTATCATGCCAGCTGACTGTTCCGCCAACAGGTTGCCTGAGATTTAACATGTTCATTCCCCATGTCCACTATCGCGGACATGTTGCAAATTTATGATATTTATGAACGGTGCTGCACACAGAAATGATTCAGTGCCCGGTGTTTTGGGTGTCTTTCTCGTGAGTAATCTGATTGGAGAAGGCTTCTGCACCTCTCGTTTATGAATGGCCAATGACGATCTCGTTATTTACTGGGCGTGAGAAGCACGCTCGACGCAGTACTGCTCATACAATAATATTTTAATGATTGTAACACCCGAACTTGTAAATTAATTCGGGACCGAACAGATTAAGAGAGAAATTTTCGGGCAAGCTCCTGTTGGACCAAAATACTTGTGACGGTATCGCATCTAGTGACGGTCACCGGCTGCAATAAGTAACGTCGTACATATTTTATCCTTCGTTAGCTACGTAGGAGCTGGACGTAAACGGGGTCGTTGAGTTTACCTTATTGAATCGCGGCCCATTGGACTGCTGATGTCTCTGCCAGCGCCGTTAAGAGTGTTTGATACCAAGAAATTAATCAGGCCTATTTTATAATTTTATCAAACATTGCTCAATTTGTACACATTGTATGTGATGTCATTTTCTAAAATAAATAAAAAATTACACTTCATATTTTTTTAAATAATTTTATGTAAAATCTATAATAATAAATACAACTAAGTTGTACAAATGAAAAAAATGACAATGTAAACTAATGGCGCGAGTAGTGTACGTATGCCGGTTTTGAGACAGGCATCAGGCATAGGATTCAGGATTCGCCCGCCATTTTGGATGATGTCACAGACGCGGTCGGTGGTCGGCGGCCTGGGATGGCCATGTTAAAGACAAAATCGCTTGTTTCACCACAAAAATTACTTCATAAATAAATTATTTTACCAAAAAATTACTTTTTCACTAAAAAGATAAAAAAAAAAATAAAAAAAAAATCGGAAAGTTTTTCAAAGAAGAGGGGAAACATTCTCAGGTGAGCAAGACCATTCGAGACTCTTAGCGGAATGAGCCACTTAATCTTCAGATCAGTAGAGAACTAGAGGAGGATTCACGACTCCGAGCCAGGTCCAGCGGACCGGGAAGGATCAGCGGACACTGTCTCCTACATGACATACATCATGCACCCTCGTCCTCCCCTCACCAACCTTCACCTATCTTCACCCTCACCACACCCTTCTTCCCCTCACGTCATCCTCTTCCTCCGCCCACCCTCTGGCAATTATTATAAAAATCACAAAAAATTGGTAAATTTTTTTTAAATTGAAGAACGTATAATGTTACCCTACTTTACCCCTAGCTCATCACGCTACCCTCATCTCACCACCTCTCCGCCCCCTATCATAAGAAAATCGAGAAAAATGTAAAACAAATTATTAAAAATCGAAGCACATATAATTTTACTCTTGCCTACACCTCGATCATTCCAACACCCTCACTTCACCCCCTCTCCTCTCCAATAAATAAAATCTAGGAAAATTGCAAAAAAACAAAAAAAAACCTAAAAAATCTAAGAACATGTAGTGTTACCATATCCTACCCCTCGTTCACCCACCACACTCATCTCACACCCTCTCCAACATTATCATAAAAAACCAGAAAAATCGCAAAAATCGAACTAAATTTAAAAAATCGAAGAACATGTAATGTTACCCTACTCTAGCCATAGCTCATCCCAACCCCCTCACCACACTCCTTCTCACCCACCTCCAGGCAATTATTATAAAATCGAGAAAAATTGCAAAAAATTGATTCTAAAAATCGAGGGATATATAACGTTAACCTCGCACTCACCACACTACACTAACCATCCTCCAGTCATACCCAATAATAAAAAATCTAGAAAAATCACAAGAAACTCTTAAAAATCGAGTAACGTATTAAACCCAATTCCCTTGCTCACCCCTCCACCACCTTCCCCACTACCCCACTCACCGCCTCAAAACCCTCACCCTACTCCCCACAACCTCAATTTGTAATGCGCCGTCACCATTAATTTGATACACATAACGATTTATATTTTACATTAAGAGCTAAACAACTATAAACTATTTTGACAAGAATAAATAAAATTACCTGTGTTTCGACGCTCGCCATCGGTGCCATTTCACAGTACAGACACAGAGTAGATAAACATAAAGATAAAAAAAAGATGTGGCTGTTCGTTTGATATGAGCGTACCCATGCTCTGATTGGCTGCGCGAAGTTCTGAGAACGGACCTTGTGTCCGATTGGCTACTGCGTGTTGGAAACGTTTGCCTGTTGGCTGAGCTGTCGGCTGAAAAGTAGATTACCAAGCGCTGATTGGCGAACGGCATTTCAGCATGTTGCTCGCCAGTGACGCCATTTTGCTGCATTTGCAATTGGAGTTTGTGGTATTAAGCGGCTATTTTATATCTGTATTCTTAAGCATTCTTTGGTGCAGCAATGCGCGGAGTCAACCTATTTATTTTCATATATAACTTTAACAGCAAAATTTTTAGGCGTATACAAGCTGAATATAAACTATATCTAAAACTAACACACATGTTCACGCCCTAACCCGTATTCGAACCTAGGAGCCTACACACCAAAATCTGGCGTTTTATTCTTGAAACCAAATACATTACAAAAATGCATGATAAACACAGGCACTTATTATAATAACAGGGAATTTAAAAATAATTTCGATAAACTATCCACTAAGTACTAGTATTTAAATGTAGCATTACATTTTAATATCTACTTTCTCCTAAGCATACGTGGTTTTAATGCAAATCAAAGTGTCCCATCCTTCAAGTAGCTCCCTCCCTTATGGGTCTAAAGATCCACCACTGTGTGCAGCGAAAAGTTCCCTATTGGCTCGGCTGCTGGCTGGCGAGTAGGTTACCAGGCGCTGATTGGCGAACGGCATTCCAACATTTTGTTGGCCACTGTGAGCACCAACGCACCGCGTTCGTGTGCACTCAGTGTGAGAAAATTCTACCTTGAGAACTATTTCTTATTAGTCATTACCAACACGCCTATTTTCTCTATGTCTTGATTCATATTAGTCATAAATGAATTATTGTAATTTATAAATATAATATGCGTAAAATTTTAATTTAACTTAAAACAACGCTTGTGTTACATGACGTTTTTAGGAAGCAATCCAACACGTAATACATTAGGTGATTTCTCAAAAGTTTGATTCAAAAGTGTGAAGATACCGCGCAAGACTATACCATGAGGTCACAGGATATTTGTGCATGCTCAATAGCACGAAATTTTCGTCGTTTACGTATCATCCATCGGTGTGCCTAATCACAAACTTTCATGATTGCTGAACGATTTTTACAGAACATGCTAAATTTTTATGTCAGTGCATGTGTATGGCTTACTTGGACATACTTTTACGCATTTCGTGAATTGACATGGCATATTTTGGGTGTTATCTATCGCACATTTAATACATATAATATGAACAACCTGAAACCTCTTCTCGTTGAATTTTAATTGCATTCCATATATTTTCACTACAGTTAGTATTTTCGAAGAAAATAATCTTCTGTAATTCCTCCTTCGCTACTGAAGTTCCCTCCACAGAAACAAAAATATTTGCTGAAAATTACTTTCCTGTTGAGTGCAAAAACGAGCTATGCACGTGTGGTGTTGACAAAGCACAAATTTTCAAGGCGATCTAGGAAGATTATAATTGTTGGGTACAATGCCTGGACTCACGCTGTGTCATGGAAAGAGGAAAAATAGCTCTTTGTTGCCCAGCCCCAGTCAAAGCCAGCGCTAATTGTTTTTCTGAGTGGTTCTCTTCTTAGGCTTCCCCCTCTCCCTTGCATCTTCCCAACCGCCCTGACGCCCCGGCGCATCTGAGCGCACGTGCTGTAGTCACTGTTTGTAAACGAACCATCTAGTGAATAAAGGCGCAAGAAGATCGCGAGGAGATGAAAATGAATTGCCCTGCCACCACAGGTTTTCCATCGCCTAGAGCCACGCTGAAAACCTGCACAATTTTCTGCAATAACACACGCGAACTACACGCGAGGTTCACGTCGATATATCGTGTTTACTGATAATCTCGTGAGCGAAGAATGAAGTTTGAATGACGAATGGATTTTATTGTTCTTCGCCTTCGTCCTTGGTTACGGTGTCCGAAATAATTGAAGCTGTCTCAGTTCAATACCCTTAGGGACCAAACTGGTTTAATTAATTTGCGGTGAGTCTGCCAGGGTGAAAAATGAACCAGATAATTGAGGAGTGCACCACTGAAGGCAGTGAAAGTCTGTGTGTGGTTTACTTCAGCGATCCAGTTCACATGTTAAGTTATATATCCGATTTGACTGCACCAATTCTCTGATTAAGCTTGGGTATCAGTAGTCATGCTTGATTATTTGACTGGTTGCTGACTTAAGCTTTTAAAATGAAAAAAATTACAAAAATTCCTTAACAGTCGTTTAAGGCTGTTGCCTGGTTTGAAATCAGTGAGATTTGGGTATATGGAAATACATGTTAAAGAAATTCGTTTTTTAAAGCCAATTTTGAAGATATAAAATTGAAAGAGAAACTTAAATAAGAGAAATGATACTCTCAAGCTCTGCATCAAGGCAAATATAATAATTGGTTTTTCAGTAATTTTTAATTTAATTATCAAAGTTTCTGATCTTTCCAGAAAACCGGCAATATGTTAATGTTAAAAAAGGCTTTGATAGCTCAAAAAAGTCCATGGTTGTTTATATCTATCTTTAACAAGAAATTCAAAAAACCGAATCATACTTTGCAAATGCATGATGCATGGGCAAATTTTACAAGAGGCCAACATGATATTGCCGGGAAGACAGCTGGCCAGCCTCGCTGAGTTCACGTGGCGAGTCACCACAGTCCAAGGGGCGAGAGCCCCTTCGTCATATGTGGCAATTTTTTTTTCTAACCTACTCTAAAACTAAGTGTTATGTGTGAGCACGCGGTAGGGAAGGGAGTTAATTGCATCTCAAGACTAAGCCCCATACGCCTACAAGGGAAGGAAATAATGTAAAGAGACATGCATCGCGGCAGAGAGGGATTGGGCTGCCATGGCCACGATTTGGCCATGAAAACCTCCCTCCGTGCATTTATAGCTAAACTACTATACTAAGAACAGAAAGGGAAAAATCGGCATAGACACCACAAAAACCCTTTCGACAGGAAGGAATTAAAAATTGCTGCAAGCATTAGAAAATACTACATAAGACAGATATGTGGAAACCACGCTCTTTATTAGTGGGTGGAGAAAATACTGGTAGAGGGGGCAGGACATCTTCCTTTCATTTGGCGCTGGATTAACCAGAGTAATGCTTGCACATCGCTCTGGTGGGGGGAGTTGCACGTTTGGGCATCTCCCCCCGAATCACCAGTGGATCCTGGAAACTTAAAGAAAAATTGAATAAGTTGTCAGTGAGTGCCAGCAGAGCCAACACAAACTGACTTTCACTAATCCATTATAAGATGGTAATTTGCCTGAAAGGAAAAAGAGAGTTAATTTTAACCTATTACTTAAACTAAGTCTACGAGAACTTTTTTTCTGTACCTTATATTATAGACTGAATTACCCCTGAGGTGTCCCTTTAGGACTCCTTGTCCCTTTATAGGACCCCTTGTCCCTTTATAGGACTCCTTGTCAGTTTAGGACTCCTTAATCCCTTTACGACTCCTCAATCATCTCATTGTTTAAAATTTTATACGACACGATATCAATGCTTTATTTATTGGTTTGGGTTGTTTAAGAAAATAAAGACGTGTTTTTCAGTTCATGTAACAGAAATGGGAACTTCTAAGAACCACATAAATTTACGGTTTAAAACAATTATAACCTAGACTAGTAGAACGCTGCACATGTTACGAATAGTTTACACGCACAGAAGATCCTTGAGCACTGAGCCTCGCGGTGTGCAGTGCTGTGCGTTACGTAAACAATTGTGGACGCCGGGTCTGAATACGTCAAAGTCATGGACACAAGCAAAATCATAGCATGTGTATTTATTTCATCACTCATAATTCGATAACTTATTTAAAGCCACGTTTACACTATGTAACTTGTTAATCAACGTGTTATATAACATTCTAATAAACTTTTGTTACTTTTGTTAACTATAACGTTTTATTTGACTCTAAATTGGTGTTATACAACGTTTATAACTTTTACCACTTTATTTAGTCGCCATGGCACTTCGAAACTGAGAGGACGCGTTGATTGCCGCTGCTTATTGTGTGGTGTTGTGCGAAGAAGAAAATAGGTGAAAGAAAAGGCGGTTTTCGGTTCGGCTGACATTGGAGGCGAGGAAAAAGTACAGTGGAAGTGACTTGTTGGAATATTTCAAACGTGATGATCAGGACCTTTTAGCGGGGGAACTAAGAACTGATGGCAGTTTCAAAAATTACCTTAGGATGAAGAGCCAAAATTTAGAATACTTACTTCAAGTGATTGGCCCGGAAATTGAAAAGAAAACTACTCCGTTCAGAGATGCCATCCAAACTAAATAAAGATTTGCTGTAACAGTGAGAGATTTTGCTGCTGGAGACTCGTTTGCAAGTTTGGCAGTGCTTTTCAAAATGTCAAAATCAACCATCAGCCTTATCGCACCTGAAGTGCGTGATGCATTGATTGACGCCCTGCAATGTTATGCAAGGGTACGTAAAAGCCAGCTAATAGACGTGTTTTAAAATAATTGTTATTGAAAAAAGGTATGTGTTATTGACAAAACCCGTATCTCATTGTCATACTAATGAAAAATTTGTTAAAACATAAAAAAAAAAAATACTTATGAACATAAGGTTATAATTTAAACTAAGTATTTCTTGGGCGTCTGTTGCTCTGTAGCGGTATCCACTTGCAGTGGAAAAGTGGTTGTTCCTGTCCCGCGTTGCTGTTGGTCCAATTGAGTTGATGTTTGGGCAAGCAATTGTGCTCAAGTAGGCCTTGCAGTGGGATCAGATCCACTTATTTCATTGCAGAACGAGTCGAGTACTGCGTCTGTTGCCAACAGGCAAACCTGAGAGCAACCCTGCAGGCTTTGCGTTCCACTGGTGTTACATTGGTAGTTGCAATTACTGAATGTGTACGATTCTTAACCAGACGAATAGCCAAATTATGTAATTGGTCCTGATGTCGATGGGAAATAATAACATGCTAATTTGGCATTGAATAATATTTTACTTATTTCAAATTTATCATAGGTAACAGCTCTTTTGTTCAGCTTTCTCAGAGGGACGGCGACATTTTCACAGTTAATAATAAATTCGTCCTTTTCACCGAGCAGCCCTTTTATGACAGCGTACGCTTCATTCGCCATTGGGCCATCAGGAACACTACTCAAGTTGAAAAAGGTACCACGAAAGTCGAGCACTCAAGCGAAATTAATTCAAGAGGAATTCACTGTTTACTTTATGAGTAACAATGCAAAGGTTTCGTGGCAGAATAATTACTGAACAGAGCAGTCGGGTCTTCTAACTGATATTGTATGGTATCATTTGTGTAGATTTAAATGCAACACTCGTCCTTGTAATATACAAAATGAAACATGGACCTTTTAGTCTATAACCAAACAGATGTATGCAAATCAATGAGAAATACATTACTGATATAAAAATAGCAGTGTAATTTGTCTTTCGTACCTACGGTAATAACTTTATTCAGTATTGCGACGGTGATATCGATATTTTTCGTTTTAATTTCTGAAATAAAATATTAACTAGTAACGATTATTTAACGACAGCTAAACTTTGGTATTCGAATACTACAAAAATGTGGATATTATATATTTTTAAAGTACATTACAAATATGTTTTCCCACCAGAATTACTTGAAACTGGAATTTTTATTATGCACATGCATTTCAAATAGACTATTTTGTCGATATCCCATATATTTCTTCGATGCCAGTATAATATCGTATGATTCGATACCGATACAACTGTTGTCGAACCACAATTATCGATACCTACTGGTATCGATAGTATCGCAACGACCCTAAGCAGAGTTCAAAAATGTGCACACAAACATAACCTCAAAATTATCTCGTTTAACAAACTCATTTTTATACAAGGTCGGGATAAATATTATCTAGCTACAGTTGCGTGACTCATAATCTTCTGGTACATTTTCATCATTTCTCAGAATAGCCAGCTTCCTGGATATTTCGCAAATTAATTTTAGCGAATGCTTTAGGTTTTAGTATCTTTCTTCTCTTCTCTCCATCAATAAAGCCTGCAAGTCTCTTTCGTACCTAGTCATCGTTGGTAAAATGTTCGAAACATATTCTCACCGTTTGTGGTCGAATTTATCATTTATACCTCACAAAAAGGGACTATTGCAACTTGAATTTTATCTTTATGGCTTACGTACACTAGTTGTGTTGGTGCTTTACACTGATTTAGTATTTTATCTATAGAAAATACTAAAAATGCAGTTTTCGTTCTTTGACTGTTTAATTTTTCTATGTACTTGAAACTATTTAAGAAATAAGAAAGATTAATTTTGCTATCTGTTAATTAAATGAAAGTTTAATCCTTTGCTGTGGAGCCCTTAAATAGTTCGGGGCCTATTATTGACACTGCCTATTTGATAATCCAGCAATGAGAACTTTTGAGTAGTGAAGAGAAATAGCCACCTTGATTTTCTGACGTAGGACCAGGGAGCCGGTAGGGAATTTACTAAATGTTAAAGTAAACGCAGATACCGTGATCGTATTTGGGCTGCCTGGTGTTGCAGAAGACGTGCATGAAACATCAAGTAAAGAAGAGGGCCTGAATGACGATGAACGTGTTATTTTTATGGTTTATTATATGCGTCAGTTGGCATACCAAAGTAATTGGTGTCATGGACTTTAGAAGGCACGCAAGGCCCAAGAGCATGGTATAGAGTAAATTTCAACAGAGAAGACATCGAGTTATTAAATATATTATTTTATATGGTTACAAGATAAGATTTGTCGAATAATTTCAACGTCAGCGTTCATAATTATGTCAGAAAAGTTTACACTATTAGTTCATAGAAAGCAGATAAACTTGAACACCTCTTTTCAATAACTACTTTTGGTTTTTTACTGGCTTTAATATTTTACCCATGGTCGAAATTAAGACTTATTTCCTTTATTGAACTGAGATAACTAGGTAAACTATTACATTGTTTAACTTCTTTTTCACTTGATATACTGCAATTCTGTTTAATGAAAATTTTGAGGAAGTGTTGCCAATAGAGTTTTAAATAATTAATTACATTTCATCACATCAGAATTTTTGTGATTAAAATTTTTCTGAATTTATAATTTTTCGGTAATTTCCAGCTAGATAATGGTTTATAACCATTACATAATTTTGGTCGCCTATCAACTTCTTTCGCTGTAAAAAATTCGTTAGAAGAATAAAAAAGTTGCATAAATTACAACCTGACGGGAAACATTTTATTCCGGATGTCTCTGTTACTAATTAAATTAATTTTAGCAGATCCAATTTAAAATAAAACAGTAGTTTTTTTCAGAATACAGGTTAATATTAGAACTTTTCATATTTTGCAGTTGCTATATTTTCAGAACTCATCATCATAACATTTGATTTGCTACAGTAGGGCCTAACTTAAGTTTCTGCTATGGTGATTTGGTCATCAAGGTGACTGATGCGTGGTCGAGAGGCCAGAGTTAGAACCAAGCCTTCGGTATTGCGAATTTTCGAATGTTTTGTGGGGACCAGGGTATTTTCCGAGAGCGTTATTGTCTACCACGAATACAAAGATGCTTCACTAAGCAGTTTACCTACTTTGCTTCCACCTTAGAGATAACGTTTCGTATATCGTGAGCTGGTCTGTACCCAATGATTTGCTTCTAACGCTAAAATTTGCTGCTCTTCGAAGTGGTGCTAAAGGAAGGTTTTCTTCAACGGTAGACGACGGTTTCATGTTCTTTTGACCCGAAATAACCAATTTTTAATTGATAAAGACAAAATTGATTATTTAATACATTTGTACCTCGTTCTTTTTTTCTGTCAGCAGCTAAGTTACGATACTTAGTTTTCCAATTTTTATAACGTGACTTAGTTCCTTGACTCTTAACATTCCCAAGTACAATTTGTAGTGAAAAAAATCAATGTTCTAAATAAAAATGTTTAACCATGTATCAAATGATAGACTTGCCTAATGGTTTTTAAAGAAATATATTCAATATAGAAATTAATGACACATTTATTTGCCTATGAATGCATATACCCTTCTAAATCAGTGAATTCGAACAGTGTAATTAATACTACTGACTGGATATGTAGTTATTCTGCTGCCACTGACCTGTGAATATGCGGAACTCACTTCCGATAAGTGATATGAAGCAGTGCAGTCGAAATCCCCTTATTATGTTCAGATGATAACTTTTCCTTTTTATTTCGAGATATGTACACATTCTAAAATTGAATAGCAATAATGTATTACTAACTTTGTTTTTATTAACTTTTATTATTAACTTCATGAGCTTTGTAACACATCACATCTCTTTGAAGAACCTGCAGTTGCTACACAAATAACCATTTCATTTATTTAATACGACATCACAATGACACTGTTTCTTAAAGTTTCTTAAACAATTGAATTAGTTTGAGCTAATATCGCCAACACTATATTGGCAAACGGTACGTCCCCATTTCCGAAGGAAAATCTTGTTCTAACTACACCATGTAAATTGATATCCATGCTTAAGTCGTTGAGTGTTGCGTAGTGAATTTTAGTATTCTGAAGCAATTACATTCAAATTGGTTGTGTTTGTTTATAACCCATTTTTATGTTAAGTTAACAATAGCTATTGCTGGCATCTGTAAAACGTGTTTACAAAATAAATATAACAGTTTGCACATGTCATTAATTCTAGAATAGTTCTTGTAAACATATAAAAGTAAAATCATTATACGTAGTGTTTTTTTTATTAAAGTCAATCATTTACTGTTAAATTTACGCAGCGCCCAGAGGCTGCACAAATTTCTTCATTGTTTTGCTTCGTGTTTACGACGAACGCGAGAGTCATGAACAAAACTTCTTGCAACTTTTGAATTAGTCTCGATGCTAAATAGTTTGCCTGTGAAACAACTTAACTTTGGTGAATTAGGAAAAGCTTGCTGAGTGTGGATTGCAAATGTGTGGGACTGCAACCATACACGCCTTCAACTGTCCCAGCAGCAGGTGGCCGTAACCGAGTGAGGAAGCACATGGGTAAAGGTTTTGCTTTTCAACTTTTTTTCTTGTGAACAACCAAGGGACAGACTGGGAGTCAAAGTCCACCACCTGCTGTGCGTCTAGATTCCATTAAAGTTACTCTCCAAAAATTTTCCTGCAAGTCTGTGAGCTGCAACTTGTCATGCACGAAAATGCAACCTGCACAACATGAGGGTGTGGTGGGCGAACCAGGCAGCCCCGTTAACCATTAAAATTACTATACCGCAGACATAACATGCGAACTCTTAATGTGTAAGTTTCATCTAACATACTAATACGAAAATTACATTGTATCATGCTGATACATTTACCGTTTAAAATTATGTTTGTAGAAAAGGGCAAGGTAAAAAATTAACTACTGAAGAGATATTTAAGCATTTTTTATCTTCAAATACAAACCATAAATAAATCAAAGAATTCAGTATCTTATATAACCGTGTCTTACTGATTCGTCAATCAGGAAATGCGAAATTAATTATTTTACAGTGACCGTTAGGTCACTTATTCGATTACTAACGTGATTATGTGGTAAAATGACAGCCGGGTGATGCGTTATAGGTAGGGCCAACTATTTTTCGCGAAATTATTTGCCTACAGCCTCCAATATCATATCACAAACAGCACACAGTATTTCATATACATTGTAAAAATGTACAAGAAATGTAACCTTCCTACAATATATCTTAGATGTAACTGAAAGATTTGTGATCTAGCAAGGTGTTTTGCCTATGATATGCTCTCTAAGAATTTGTACCCCATACTGGACAGGAAATGTTAAAAAATATTTTATAAAAGTTTATAATCTCAGAAAAATCTTCTAAGAAGATCTCGACTTAGTTTTTGACAAATGGCATTGTGAAGGGCCATTGCGCGGAGAATTGCGAGCTACTGTACACGGACACACACTCGTTCCTTGACCAAGTTCGAACCCAGGGATATATACAATTTGCTCACAGGCACTCGGTTCTTCGCGTGATTGAATGTTGTACCATAGAGTGAGTGAGTGAGTGAAAAGATTTGGGCTGCTCTTAACAGCGAGGTCTTGAGAGCCGATGAGGATGATTGAGGTGAGTATGGAGTAGTGCCGGAATGAAAAGGCGGGGAAACGGGAGGTCCGGCACGATTCCCGCATACGAAAATCCGGGAGTGACCTGGCCGGGGATTGGACCCGGTTAGCCCTGGTGGGAGTCGAGCATGCTAACCGCTCAGCAACCACGGTCCCCCTGTACCACAGAGTATTTAAGAATAGAGAGGGTAAATGGCGACGTTTGTTGCAAACTCCAGCCTAACACCAGCAAAACTGCCTCACTGGCTAGCAATATCGCTTAATGTCATTCACCAATCAGCTCCTGGAGACTAATGTTCCTGGTGGCAGCTAGACCAATAGGAAATATTCCGTAACGTGCAATAGCTATGGGTGCCAGTTTATCGTAAAAAAAAATTTCAGGACTTGTACTCCAAAACACTATAGCACAGATCCGTTTCCGTGACAGGACTCATTTAATTGTCAGACATCTCAAATGTCTGCCCAAGAATCACGGGCATTCTTTGTCAGAGTTTCTTCATTCTGATTGGCCCAGTCGGGCATGAAATGTGTTCCCGCAAAAACACGTGGCCAATAACCGAAGGAAATCTGCAACTGTGCACGCAAGACACTGGATCCTAGCCCGTACGTAAACATTTTCGCGCGATGGCCCTAGCAATAACCAACCAGACCGAAGCCCCGCTTCCACAGCTTCGCGCGGCCAATGACCGATCGAGTTCTCTTACATCAAAAGGAACTACCCCACCATTGTGCTTCTGTATCCTTATTTATTCCGTTATTGTACATTTATGAAGGGATCCGAGTAGCTGGGACTGGCAAGAGAACAAGCATATTTGACAGTTACAGCCACATGTTTTTGTTATTGGTCGTGTGGATACATTTTCTCACCTGACTGGGCCATTCAGTAGAGTGAAGTGGTTTGGGCGGCTCTTAGCATCGAGGTCTTGAGAGCCGATGAGGGTGAAACGAGGTGAATATGGAGCAGCGCCTGAATACAAGGGCAGGAGATCCCCGAGGAAACCCGCTCGCCAGCGCCATCATCCAGCATGATTTCCACATGCGAAAATTCGGAATCGAACCCACCGGGAATCGAATTGTTCGAATAGGTGGGAGGCGAGCTGTCTAACCACTACACAACCGCGGACCCCGTTTTATTTAGTAAAATGCTAAGTTAATACCAAATGACTCCGAACTTAAAATGTTGCCAACTGAGTATTGTCACCACTGTTTAAAAAATGAAATAAATTCATTTGTTTATGAAAGTCACATTCATAAAAGGAGAGAATTATAAACCTTTTTATTTAAAAAAAGGTTTCCTTAACGTTATACACATTTTATTTTTAACTGACTGGCTCTGTTAAATTTGTACTCTCCTATCGTGTCGTGATTGTTGCACCAGTGTAAAAATAACATAATTACGATATAGTGACTTGACGAAGCTGACGTTAAATACCTCACACCATACGTACAAACAGCTACTTGGACGATGTTTAAGCACCGATAACAACATAACAATTCAAGGACAAAGCTTAACTGTAGGTTAATCTAAACAGCATATCTTCTCATTGCATTTTATTTTTAATTATTATTATTCTGGAATAATAAAAAATATCTACCATACACAGAATGACAACAAAACAACAAAATGAGCAACAGAATTACATAGTCGCAATCGCTGGAATACAAAATTTATTTTTTGTAAAGCGAATTTGATAGTTTTATTGTTAAAATGAAACGTACATTTAGTTGGGCAATATTTACCTCCAACGAGACATAAAACACTGAACATTAATTTGAATTTTTGCAGCTTATATCTTGAATACGCAACACTAATAAAATTACTTTGCTTTTAAAACTTCATAATTTGTCTACATATTACAAACTAATCAATATATGTGTTCTGATTCGTCAGTTCATTCCAATCGTGTATTTGCTGGTTTATTACTCATCACTGCACTCCAGAACAGGCCTACAACTGCTACAACCCGATAAAACAAATTTAAAGCACGATTACAGCAACATACCTGCGTCAAAACTAGGCTTTTCAGAGGCACAACGAACAAGCCATTTCTCCATGCTAAAAATTCTCACAAGAATAAAAGCATCGCTAATGTTAAACAGGCGACAGTTTCTAAACCACAAATGTACTCAGCGAAGCAATCGGGGAATTAGACTAGATTGAAACTTTCTCTCTTTCTATCTTAAGAAATGTCTCCGGCTCACTGGTAGTCCAAGGTTCTGGGAATGCAATTATCTAAGGTAACCGATTAACTTTCAGCTGATGGTAAAATTCAGTGTTGTTCGGACCACTTGTTTCTCGCGAAAATATTTCAGGACTACCTGTACACCAAAACACCAGAGCGCAGATCCATTTCCGCGATTAGATGATTATTAACTGTAACGCATTTCAGGTGTCTGCCCGCGAATCACGGACACTCAGTGTCGGAGTTACCTAATTCGGATAGGCCCATTCAGGTAAGGAACTGTCTCCCGGAAAAGCCACGTGGCCAATAACCAAAGGAAAATTGCGTAGGACATTGGAGTCTAACCTCGGCGTAAATTTTTCGCAAAAAACAGTTGGCCCTAAGTATTGGGTTACTTTTTCATTTCAATATTTTTAATTTTCATTGTTTCAGATACGATAAACAACGGTATTTTATTACTTAATGCAGTCATGAAAATCAGAGTGGTGACAAATACCTGTACTGTTCCTCTCCTCTCCCCTGCCAATTAACAAAACTTCTCCTCTGCCACTGTTGTAATGGCATGGCAGTTCCTTTGATGTGCGAGTACCCATTCGCTGATTGGCTGCTTGGGGCTTTGGAAACGATACCTAGATACCTGAAAAATTAGCGAGTTCAATGACCTTTAGGCTATAATCTATTGTCGTATGTAAAATAACGCAAATATCACTGTTCATTGGTTGCTTGTTGTATTAGCGGAAGACGGTGATTCGGTCTGCATTTTATTGTGTGTTTGTTATTGGCTCAGAGTTGTCCAAGAGGTGTAAACTAACGGGTGGGCCAATAGAATAAGCAATATAAACATACGAGGTTTTGAATTCTAGCTTGTCCCGAAATGAAACAGCGAATTTTTCAGGTCTCTAAAGATACCTTATGACTAACTTAGCTACTGCATGGCGTGAAAGCTCCCCTATTGGCGGGGCTGCCGGCTGGCAAGTGAGTTACCAGGCACTGATTGGCGAACGGCCTCTCCGACACGTTGCTAGCCACTGACGCCATTTTTATGGTGTGCGCGGCTGCTGAATTCCGCGGAATAAGCAACTGTTTCCTCTCCGGATAGACGTAGAATTTTTACGATTTACAACTATTAAATTTTTGTATAAATTAATACAGTCGAGTTTTACAACCGCTCGTAGACACAACTCTTTGGCACGCCTTTCGTAGCGGATCCGAACCACTTACCTCGGAGCGCCAACCACACACATTCGCGTCGCTCCCGAGTTACGGTCAGAAATGACGTATTTCACGACGTGCCCTCATCAGCGACGTAATTGAAAGCCCACGGCTTTTGTCGCACGTCGAGGCNAGAAATGACGTATTTCACGACGTGCCCTCATCAGCGACGTAATTGAAAGCCCACGGCTTTTGTCGCACGTCGAGGCGGAGACACTATAACGCCGCCTTTCTCGGAAAATGGCCGCGGTGATAAAGCAGCTTGACGTGCGCAGTTAATACGCCGGCATAATTCACGCTCAAACCCGCCAACCCCCGCGTCTGCAGCGACGCTTCGGCACCAGTGCGGCAACAGGTTTCCCTTCTTTGTTTTTTTTCTCTCTACTTCGTAAATCTTCAGTTTCAATTACGTTACGCTGAGTAGTAGCCCACCCGCTCGTGTAAATATTAATGCGCTCGCGTTCGTAGATCCCGCGTCCCGTACCTCGTTATTTGTCGTTTGCTAGCGCGACTCTCATACGCCTTAGTTTATTTCACACGGCATCTCTCCCACATCCGCGCCTACCTCGTGCACATCTGTCTTATCTATTTATCTCTATACCCACGGATTTCTGGTAACTTTCCCTCCACAGGTTTCCAGTCAGAAAGAAATTTTAGCGGGGATCACCCTCTGAGGCTTTGCCAAACACATTCTTCTCAAGTTGCTCTCTACACATCTTTTCGCCATCCGTCTTCCCAATTCCGTACAGACGGTCATCTACAGTCGGTCCACGACCGGAAGAAACTTTTGAAAATCAACCTTTGAAAAAACACCCTAGCCGTTAGCTACATGCATATAAAATTACAAACAGCGGCGAGCGCGGATACAGTTATGCCGTTAGGTTGCCAGCACAAAGAGAGGAAATAGTTCTAAAGATTTAACGTAATTGTTAATTTATCGTTTACAAATGAGCTTTGAAAAGACTTGTGTCTTATTATGCCAATTAATAATGACGTGATCTTAACGTATTTAGATTTCAACGTTTCTTGCGTAGTCACATGATCCCGCTCAAGGTGAAAGTAGAGCGGCCATTTGTTTACAAACCTTCGTTCCGTGTGTTGTTG
>NQII01010396.1:0-10794 GCA_002778355.1 Clitarchus hookeri
TTAGCTTGCACCGACACTTCACGCTAATCGACAAATTCATCATGATTCAGTCACATGTTTGCAGATGACATGAAAGGAAACAAAGTATCAGCATTAAGTTATGTCAAGAAACGTTATCACTCCATGAAATCGAACCAAAAACGGCTTTTTTTTATTAAGGACTGAGGAAAGTTCCTGCTAGTTGCGTTAAGTTCTGGAATATAAAATAAAGAACTGAATTTGAACCACTCAATACATTTCGATGGGGTTTCTTTTATTGACTATTTGAATTAAAACGATCGTATTGAGAAATAATTGACACGGTGTATTGATATATACCCGCAGAATAAAGTTAATTCTACATTTGAATACACGTGATCTTGGAACCTACGTTTACTATGAGATTTGACAAAGGGTGGTTGAAGTTTTCAGTTTTAATGGTTTTATTAAGTATTTTAGGAAAACGATTACCCAAAGGAATGACGTTAAACCTGAAGAAATTATTAATAGCATTTAAATTAGACAAACACTGCTCTCTTTTGTTCAGATTTCTCCGAGAACTATCATAAATTTTTAAGTTACGTGCGTATTTAAACAATAAACACAAACTACATGCTTGACACACATGAAAACGTTTTAAAAATTGATGTTTAATTTCAATTATATTTAAGTATTTTCCTGACACAATCTGAACAAGTTGAACAGTATGTATGTAATAATTTATTGTATTTTAACTACAGAACATTTATAACTCATTTTAAATTAGTAAATATATCATGCAGGTCACACAGAAGATGCAGAAAAAATTATTTCAGTCTAGTTAAAATATATAAACTTCAGACCTGAATTTCTATTACACTCAAATACAACGTAACATAATTGTTGATGCTGTTACCACTGAAAAATAATTTCTTGGAAATTACCGTGTGAAACTTTATTTTAATCCAGCCTAAAATCTTGCCGACATTTTGTAATCCACCCACTTGCAGAAATGCCACTTTCACTTTTGCCTCATCGTCTATTATATATTGAACTACAGCTACATAGCGATATACCGCATCGTATCATTTTCTCTCCATGGTTTTGGCTTCTTTTATTTCAATTTGAATGTAAGTCCCGCGTTTTATTTCAGCTGCACAAACATCCTCTTTCTGGTCTCTGTCTTTTGAGCATTTTCATTTGTGTAAACAATTTTATATTGTGCTCTTTTCGTCGTGGTTTTCACGTTAATTATACCATAATGACCAGTTTCTTATACCAAACCGTTACTTCCTTCATCTTTTAATAAATTTAGAGTTCCCGTGCCATATTTAACAAAGTCTTCCGTTAGTGAACTAAGCTTCCGGAAAAGCAAAACACCTCTATGGCTCTCAGTATTAACTTGGTGCACTTGCATTATCCCAGGGAAAGGTTTTGTTTTAGTTTGGTCAATTTTACCAGAAAAATATTGAACTGACTCCTTGGAAATAACGAAATACCTTTACTCCTTTCGCATTTTTCGTCAATACTATAAATAAGCATTCAAATTTTGCAACTTATTTTCCTTCAGCAACAAGTGTGTGAGCTGTCTGTTTGTGTGAAGGTATTTTTCATTCCATTTTTATTTACGCCTTAATTTTACATTGAGAAATTAAGGCAAACGCCTCTTCTTGCATTTAACCATGAGCACTGCATTTTAAAAAAAAGATACACGAATATTTATAATGCATATACTTACAAAGTTATTATAAATTTATTGACTTTCATGCTATGAAGTTACTACAAAAATATGGTTTACAAACAGTTAATCTGCTACTAAAATACTGATGTATATTATTAAATCACTACGACATTATTGAGTTCATATTATGAAATTATTACAAAATAATTAATGGCAAATATATATATAATTTTACCAATATAATTAAATTATTTATTCTAAAGAAAACAATTTGCGAAGAAATACCGACATGGATAATAAAACCCTTACAGTTTCTAATTACTAAGACTAAGCACAAGAATTTTCAGATCATGTGTTGCACGGAGAAAATATTTCCTAACAAGAATATTAAATGTGACAGACGATGTTGCAGTTCGGATTTCCTCTGGCAGCTCATTCCGTGCTCAACTCGTGAGTGCACAGGCTCAACTCCCGTACCGGCCTTTCAAATTCCGCTTCTCCATGGTTTCCCATAATCACTCCAGGCGAATGCTGGGATGGTTACATACAACAGGATATTGACGATTCCTTCCCCGACCTCTCTTCTTTGAGCATCTTGCTCCTTCTCTAATGATCTCGCCATCGTCGAGACATTAATCTCTATCCACCTTAAAAAATTGCTCAGATGCGTAAATTACACAATCAGCGCTCCTCCCAGCGTAAATGAGCTATTTCAAACATAAATTATTGAGATAAAGAAACTATTTCTTCCTCCGTTTAGTGTAATGCAACGTGCAGTATACCGTTATCATTATTTTTATTCACAATAAAATTATATTTATATGAGAATTTACGAGGTGAATACGTTAGAAAAGTTGGTTCCTGGTAGTAGTAGGGCGTCAATGCCTTTCTTGGCAAGCCACCTTTCCCCATTGTATTCAACTGACAAANGTTGGTTCCTGGTAGTAGTAGGGCGTCAATGCCTTTCTTGGCAAGCCACCTTTCCCCATTGTATTCAACTGACAAGGACTTTGGCATGAATATGAAACATTTAGGTTTTTTCTTTTACTTAGCGAATGGTCTTCTTGAAACATCAAATCCATGAACTAAGACCACTGTTAAGATACAATAGTACAATTTGCGTAAAATATTTATGGGACATTTTCATAGGATTGATTTCTGCACACACTAATCACATTTTCCTAAAGGTTTCGTAGTATTGAAACATAACATTTCACATTTTGGTGAAGAGTTGACCTATGAAATCATTCTTAATAGTTTTACTTAAAGATACTCCCGTATTACCAATCTATTTCCTATGGCAGGTTATTTTTAAGATACTGCATTTGATACCGAAAATCATTGGCTTTCTGTTATTTAAACGATATAAATAGTTGTTTTTATTCCAGTACATCAAATATAAATAATACTCTCAAACTGACATTATAGTTACTAGCGCACTATAAAAGAAGTTTTCGGAAATTATTATTTGCTTAAGGAGACCAGATATTGTATTTTTTTTTTTTTTTTTGGTGAAGTCAAGAATGTTTTAGGTGATTAAAGTCGTACCGATAACTCTAAAATATGTACGTCAGGTTAACTTGGTTTGCAAAATTGATATATACGTAAGTTTGGAGGTAGATATCTCATACCAATAATTTCAGAAACCTTTAAAAGAGTGTTTATCATTGCTCTTTAGCCATGTCTCCAAGCGAAAGAGAGAACAGCTTTGTCTTGTTAGCAACAGTTTCAGAAAGATATCGGTGGAACATGTGGCGGTAACTGAAGCCAGATTATGCTGAGAAGCAGGCAAAGAATGATCAGAAATGTTTCTTGCTGTAGGAAGGTGTCAAGTCGTTCTTGTGATGGAGCACTGTAGTGCTAAATAGCTACAGTACGTCGGTATGGTGAACGTAGTTTGAGCAGCAGACAACTATCAGTTTGTCGTGTGTGCACGGAAGAAAATTACGAACAAACCCACTTATTCAAACATGACAAAGTAATGAGTTTACGTCTACTGTCTCGCGTGCCACTTCCTTCTGGCGCAGACACCGGAGTTTAATGGGTTTCAGCACACAAGACGTTTAACTTTGTTGTTACAACTTCACTAAGCGTTGTGGTGAGATGCAGTTCAAAGCAGTTTAGAAAATGTAATTGTTCGTTGAGATATACGGTAAATAGATTTTCTTTGTCACTCTTGTATTAAAATTTTGAAGAGAGTATTCTGAAATCAATGTCAGCTTTGTTAACTGGGGATTCGTATATTGATTGATGGTATGGCGAGAAGCAAAGCACAATAAACAACCCTGTCAGTTAGCGCAAATTAAAGAATGGCCATGTTTGTGAACGAAAAAATAAAGAACACCAGGTCAGTTTAAAAAAATGGAGAGTGTGACAGGTTATGCTTAAACTCAACGGTAAAATAGTACAAATGTATTACTTATGGACAATAGAGCATGTCTTAAAATTATCAAATATTTATCGATAATAAGCTTTAGCCAGTGCATAAACGTGGCTTGAGGAACATCTATGTAAACCAGTAATATATAAATTGTTGAACTGATTGATAAAAATGAGCTAGAGAGAGGATATGGCAGCAGCAGCGCCTTACCTGTCGAGCAACGTCTTGGACTTCCTGAGCAGGATTTCCACATCCTGGCTCTGAGATTCGCAGGACGACTTGCCAACAATGCTGCCGTGGAGGTTCACCTGCAAGCATGCGTGCTGAGGTTAGCTTGCACCGACACTTCACGCTAATCGACAAATTCATCATGATTCAGTCACATGTTTGCAGATGACATGAAATGAAACAAAGTACCAGCATTAAGTTATGTCAAGAAACGTTATCACTCCATGAAATCGAACCAAAAACGGCTTTTTTTTATTAAGGACTGAGGAAAGTTCCTGCTAGTTGCGTTAAATTCTGGAATATAAAATAAAGAACTGAATTTGAACCACTCAATACATTTCGATGGGGTTTCTTTTATTGGCTATTTGAATGTAAACGATCGCATTGAGAAATAATTGACACGGTGTATTGATAATTACCCGCAGAATAAAGTTAATTCTACATTTGAATACACGTGATCTTGGAACCTACGTTTACTATGAGATTTGACAAAGGGTGGTTGAAGTTTTCAGTTTTAATGGTTTTATTAAGTATTTTAGGAAAACGATTACCCAAAGGAATGACGTTAAACCTGAAGAAATTATTAATACCATTTAAATTAGACAAACACTGCTCTCTTTTGTTCAGATTTCTCCGAGAACTATCATAAATTTTTAAGTTACGTGCGTATTTAAACAATAAACACAAACTACATGCTTGACACACATGAAAACGTTTTAAAAATTGATGTTTAATTTCAATTATATTTAAGTATTTTCCTGACACAATCTGAACAAGTTGAACAGTATGTATGTAATAATTTATTGTATTTTAACTACAGAACATTTATAACTCATTTTAAATTAGTAAATATATCATGCAGGTCACACAGAAGATGCAGAAAAAATTATTTCAGTCTAGTTAAAATATATAAACTTCAGACCTGAATTTCTATTACACTCAAATACAACGTAACATAATTGTTGATGCTGTTACCACTGAAAAATAATTTCTTGGAAATTACCGTGTGAAACTTTATTTTCATCCAGCCTAAAATCTTGCCGACATTTTGTAATCCACCCACTTGCAGAAATGCCACTTTCACTTTTGCCTCATCGTCTATTATATATTGAACTACAGCTACATAGCGATATACCGCATCGTATCATTTTCTCTCCATGGTTTTGGCTTCTTTTATTTCAATTTGAATGTAAGTCCCGCGTTTTATTTCAGCTGCACAAACATCCTCTTTCTGGTCTCTGTCTTTTGAGCATTTTCATTTGTGTAAACAATTTTATATTGTGCTCTTTTCGTCGTGGTTTTCACGTTAATTATACCATAATGACCAGTTTCTTATACCAAACCGTTACTTCCTTCATCTTTTAATAAATTTAGAGTTCCCGTGCCATATTTAACAAAGTCTTCCGTTAGTGAACTAAGCTTCCGGAAAAGCAAAACACCTCTATGGCTCTCAGTTTGGTGCACTTGCATTATCCCAGGGAAAGGTTTTGTTTTAGTTTGGTCAATTTTACCAGAAAAATATTGAACTGACTCCTTGGAAATAACGAAATACCTTTACTCCTTTCGCATTTTTCGTCAATACTATAAATAAGCATTCAAATTTTGCAACTTATTTTCCTTCAGCAACAAGTGTGTGAGCTGTCTGTTTGTGTGAAGGTATTTTTCATTCCATTTTTATTTACGCCTTAATTTTACATTGAGAAATTAAGGCAAACGCCTCTTCTTGCATTTAACCATGAGCACTGCATTTTAAAAAAAAGATACACGAATATTTATAATGCATATACTTACAAAGTTATTATAAATTTATTGACTTTCATGCTATGAAGTTACTACAAAAATATGGTTTACAAACAGTAAATCTGCTACTAAAATACTGATGTATATTATTAAATCACTACGACATTATTGAGTTCATATTATGAAATTATTACAAAATAATTAATGGCAAATATATATATAATTTTACCAATATAATTAAATTATTTATTCTAAAGAAAACAATTTGCGAAGAAATACCGACATGGATAATAAAACCCTTACAGTTTCTAATTACTAAGACTAAGCACAAGAATTTTCAGATCATGTGTTGCACGGAGAAAATAATTTCTAACAAGAATATTAAATGTGACAGACGATGTTGCAGTTCGGATTTCCTCTGGCAGCTCATTCCGTGCTCTCGATGCGAATACCGTAAACGACTGAGCAACATTTTGTGTTTTAATAAGCTGTATGGGTATTATTTTAGTCAGAGAACCACTGATATGACATTATGAGTCATTATTTTTGTACACAGCTCATATTTGTGCCATCTTAAATCCACAGGAGTTATTCCAGAGAAATTATGAAAGTTGAGGGTTTTTTTTTAAATGCACGTGGTAATTAATCCTTCTTACGATCATGGCCCCACATAAAACCATTCTATCACAGGATTATCTAAGCTCAAAATAGAACACAAAATTAATAATAGTATTAAACTAATTAGAGGAACGATTCTATGAAGTGTGACAGTCATAGATTGTAACCTTCCACTGAAATAAAACATCGCAACAAGTTATATGGCAGGATACCTCTAGTTATACGCTATTGCAACTAACAAGAGCATACTTATATTGTAAAGAAGAATATCTGGGTCATTCATAGAGCTGAATTTAAAGTCACTTTTATTTTACGGCGTTAAATTTTCAAGGAAATGAAATGTCAGATATTTTTTATTGGGAACGAAAAGTAAAATTTCGTTTATTACAATAAAATTAGTAGATAAGCCCATTTTGCAAATAGTAGTTGGTTACCACTATAAATTAGCGACAATGAAATAAATTAATTTTTCTTTCCTTTTCTTTCTTACAATCTTGTAGGTACAATAAACATAGTTTACTGTTTTTCGAATAATGTCATACAGAAATGACTAAGTTAGTACATATGCAAAAATTATTGTTTTAAAATTGATAAAAATTTGCTATGTAGAAATACGCAATAAAAAAGAGGTTAACTTTAAATTAATTTATTTTTATTAAAAGTTCCTGTTAAAATAATTTATTTAAACACATAATTTTACTTCGAGATATAAAGTAGGTAATTTTTAAATGGAAAGCAACTATTAATGTCTAAATAACAACCGGTTTTACAATGTTTGTTTAAAGTATTGGTTACCTGTCCACAGTATAAATATAACCGTGACCTTTAATCAGTGTTAGTAAAGTACTGTTTCTCTTCACACTTCTAGTGGTTAATAATTTGACTGTTAACTAAGTGTTGTTAAATATAGCTCTAGCAACCACGCAGTGACGTTTCGGCTTGCGTTTGGCTGATATAAGGTCGTTGTCTGTTGTTTATGAGTAAGTCTACTGGTTAAGGGCTGGATTCACGATGTTTGTTTAAAGTATTGGTTATCTGGTCTTATAATAAATTTAAACAGAAGTTTTAATCATTGGTTAGTCTCGTAATGTTTCTCAAAATAAATTTTCCAGTTGAGAAAATGTTGGTTAGCAAAGTGCTGGTAATGAATAATCTGACAATAGTGCAGTGACGTTTTCGTTTCTGATTGGCTGCTGTCAGGTCATCGTCTGCTGTTTATGTTCAGGTTGAACAAAATATGTTGTAAAACGCGAATGGAAGCACCAATAGTAAACGGTTTTGACAAGGAAAATTTTACTAATTCAGATAATAAAATATTAATTTCTTAGGTTCGAAAGTCTCGCGTGTGAAATATATTGCATGAAATCAATGTATAATTATTAAGAAAATACTCTACAATAGATAATAGGTCTTGAAAAATTAATACGATTGTTAATATAAAAGTTACATTTCTCGCCAAGCACACTTTCTTGCGTCTATACTTTTTCAACGACTCCAAAAAGTTTAAACAAGTTCCCACAGATAGCACCACGGTTACATAAATTGGTGTATTTATAACAAGCATAAAATGACAATAAACTTGGTAACCAAACATCTAAGCCACTAACTTTTAACATCCCGGAGGCCAGAATATTTTTTAAAATAATATTGTTGTCCATTTGCTAGCCGAATCACACCCAAAAGTGCAATGGCTAGGCACTAATTTCAGTATGTCCTCAAAAATACTTACATTAATTTTATACTAGCGGCTGTCACGTATCCATCAACTATTTCATGATGAAATTATTATCCAAACATATCATTTTACGAGTGTGCAGACCTTCGCGAAACCTTTTATAATTATTTTTAATGTGCAAAATAACATTTCTTAATACCTTAAAACCAAATCCAAAACATCCAAATCTACTATAGAATAAAATATATTGGCAGAACTAAGCCTGATTTTCTGGAGAAAAAAAGGGCTTTCCTTGAACCCATGAAAAAAGTAGTAATTTTAGAAAACGAATAATATTTAATTACATTTATACAATATCGGCTTATTTCATAAATTTACATGAGTATGTAGGTACCCATTCTAATATCGCCCATAAGTCTCTAAATCACAAATTTCGCAGGTATAAAATTATTTTGAAAATTAATTACTTGTCTCTAATCAAGGCCTAATAATCGCTGCCGACTGACGCAATGAATATTTTGTTATCATCCTAAATAACCAATTGAAATATTCTGCTTCTGTTTTAGACTATTTAAATACACAAACATAACCTCACGTCAGCCAAGAATGGCTACCATATTTGTTTTAATGTTCTGATTAGTCCAGTAATCGGAACCTATTCTTGTGTTTAATATATCCATTGGTTAGAGGCAAATTAAACGTTGGTTTTTTAAACCATATATTGAGAAACAGAAAATATCTCTAACCAACACTTAAATTGTAATTAGAACTTAATCGGAACAAAACCAGACATTGTGAAACCAGCCCTAAGCCATGTTTATCAACAAATATTAATGGAAGAGTTGATAAAGAATTTTGATTAGCGAACTGATTTATAGATTATTTTGGCTAAAATGATTCGCGTGTTAATGAAAACAACACTGGTTCACAGAATAAATACCATGAGATATTTTGAGTGGTTTACGTAGCAGTTGCTCCCAAAACGTGCCAACATTGAGAATTTCTGCACTAGTTATTTCATACTGTTATGTGCCTTGACCCGTCCTGCGAGAGCGAAAGAGAATGGTGACCGTACGTGATAAGCGGGTGGCGAGTCATGAAGGAATGTTTGAAGGTCATCCGAAGGATAATCCTACAAACGCTTTCAGTTACAAAGGCGTGCCGCCCCGCATTCCTCTGGAGTCCACCGTGATAAGCCTACTGTATCTCGTCCGCTTCAGACTTTTGGCGGATTGAATTTCTAAGGTTATTTACGAAAGAATGTTATTGTTATTGCCGAAGTGTATCTCAGAGCGACTCGGGCTGCGGGGAATATTCCATATCTTGGTGACTGAAACTATTCTAGCTCGACGGGCCTCCGAGCCGAGAGTTTATGAGAGTTGAAAGTCTGAGAGATAGTGCAACCTTAAGCGACAGACGACGAGCCAGCAGAGAAAATACTGGCAATAGATGTGGCCAACGCTAGTGAAATCTGAGGACAGCGAGCATCTGTGCAGCGAAGAGATAGAGACCGGCAGGCGGGACTATCGAACTGGATGCGTCAGTGTAAGACATTAAAAATTATAGCTACTGACAGACTGAACCTGTGTTAATAATGAGTATGAATTGACTACAATATATACAGAGACATTGATAAGGACTATCGGTAGAATAGAGATAGACATTAAATATTGCGCCCACTGAGATTAGAGTAATAGTGGATACAGATAATTTAATGTTGTAAATAATAGCTGTCTCTTATTTTTAATAAGACCTACATCCCACACGAACTCGGATATGCTTCTCTTGCGTCTTGTAACACTACTTTTCGAAATTAATTTTCTATGTTGCTTCAGCATCACTCATAGGCCCTAAAAACAAAGGATATGGACCCAAGTTGTTCCTCCAGCAGCGCAATGTAATTACCATAATGTTATAACTTAAAACATTCGTGGTTATTAGATAATCCCTTCAAGTTTTACGACTTTCTTGGGTTTAATTATGATTACTTTAATTGGAATGGTTATTAAGGGTGGTTTTCAAATTCGGCTAGATTCTCGATTTTCTTGTTAATATATACTAATACTTATCCTTGTATCTAGTGTGTTTTCTGAAAGCACATCCAAGGAAACCACATCAAAATACTACATGCAGCTACGATTACCTAAAATACAGAAAATGTTGCTAGCCAGCACTTAAAAGTTAATCAGATCTTGTTCGGAACAAAATCAGACATTGAGAAACCTATCCTATGGAGTTGACATTTTATTCTAGCTAGATTTTATGTTTTAGGAATTCGCACACTGCGAGACATTTTCATGGCCCTTAAGGCCCTTAATGCTCGAATGAATATGCGGTTGGTTTTCTCAACGCTAGAATATCACTTCCCAAGCCCTTTTTTTCGGTCAAGGTCTGCATTTTTTTTTGGCCTGCGTTTATTTAGAAACGAAGGCTCTCAAGTTGGCAGTGGGATGAAACTAGTATGGTGTAATTTCTTCGAGGACTCTTTCGTCCACCACTGCCCCGACTCCCCCC
>NQII01010396.1:10881-39038 GCA_002778355.1 Clitarchus hookeri
ATTCTTCAGGCATGAATGAATTAACTGCGTATAGTCAATTTACTGTAACTTCCAACTTTTCTGAAGCGTAAGAAATCAGCGAATATGTGCCAATTTTTAACCGTGTGGGAGCCAAGGGCTACTTCCGATAAAAAGTGTGGCATGTTGCAAAATTAGACGGGCAATATTCCAGCATTCATGACAATCGGCCTTGAGTGGACATGGGGTGATCAACCTCACGCAGTCGTCCCAGTTGACCGCACGGGAAATCATCAACATGACCTTTGTAAGAGACTCGGTACTCCGTCTCTTTTTCCGCGACAAACCCCAGGATTTGAAATCGGTTTGGTTTTTTTATAGCTAAGACTGAAACCCACAGCAAAGCCCCTGTTCTTTTCTACAAACCAGGAGAAAATTATTCCAAGTCCAATCATTTCGTAACACGCTTCAACTGTAAAACAGCTAAGCCTGCCTGTGTCCAATAACTTCTTAATTCCTCCCGGGTGTTCTTCCATCGCTGAATAAAACCAATCTTAAATACTGGCATTGAGAGTCGACGAAACAAAATTTCTACGTATGTAAAATGAGAATTCTAAAATGTATAAAAGAAACAAAGTTTCTTTTGATTTAAGATCTTTCTTATAGTCGCCTTTTCTTTTGCAGCGTGTGCATGAATAAAAGATTTAACCAGCGATTGAACATCACCTTTTGCGAGGGGCAATATCAAACATTGCCAAACTGAGAATATGAAAAAATACACGCATGGATACAAAGCAAATATTTCTAGTGAACTGAAAAAAATNAACATTGCCAAACTGAGAATATGAAAAAATACACGCATGGATACAAAGCAAATATTTCTAGTGAACTGAAAAAAATCACTCTTTGTTTGCTTGGAAGAGAATTTCAAATTAAATTTTGCGCTAAGGTACTGCGCGAAAGCTGTTGTTGACACATAATTTTTTTGTTTGATGCAGTACTGATAACTTGGAGTAACCAATACGATACAGGAAACACGATAGTGTAAATAAATTATCAAGCGGTTGGTTTCAGTATAACCTGAAGTATTGCTGACACGTATGTTTAATTTTTAAGGAAAAAGTTCTCAGAAAAAATATTTCCACTTGTGTCCATACGTCTCGGTGTAATCTTCTATTTCGTTTCGTTGTGCAGTGATTCTGACGTAAGCCCACGAGGACATATTCCTCACAAAAAAAAATGTAAAGAAATGCTTTAGTCGCAAAACCTGCGTAAACGGTAGACTCCCGATCATCCGAGGTAATTGGGACCGAGATCACCTCGGATACGGTAAAACTCGGATAATACGGAGGTTAGGTGTTATTGTGGTAAAACATGGAAAAACATGTGAAGAATGTAAAAACTGGTTTATTGTAATTGAAAACGTAAAATAAACATAGTTACAGACCTGTAAGTTATTGAAAACATTACTTAAAAAAAATCTCTTGATTTTTTCTGAGTTAACCTCTGTCCTCTCTTGTATGATGCGATGTTACGCCAACGCTGAAAAGTCAGTATGTCATGTGGCATAGACTCTTCTTGTTGCTCTATGTAATCAAGAGCAGCGTTGATCGATTTCAACCCATCGGAATGTAATATTTTTGGAGTTAGCTCGTCCGTGTCGTCGTCTTCTTCACTGTGTTTAGGATTGTTAACCATATCGATAATTTCCTCATTGGTAATCTCCATCTGGACATCTGCACTGCACCAATCCCGAATGTCTTCGCTGTTGATTTGATTTTCAACAGGTAGCTCATTGGCCAGTTGAACTAGTTCGTTCACATTCTCCTTTTCTGGCACTTGTTTGGGTTGTCCATTTAAGCCAAATAAATTTTTCCATGACTTTTGGATGGAGGTAGGTTTTACCTCATCCCACGCTGAAGCAATCCAGTACGCTACATCTTTCATTGTGACTTGCTTTAAGGCTTCCTTGACAGTCATTCCGTCATCTAATTTTGCAATCAACATCTGGAGAAGCCTTCGACGGTATATTCTCTTCATCGTTTCTGAAAACTCCTTGGTCTAGAGGTTGAATGAGTGACGTCACATTATGGGGTAGAAATACAGCTTTAATATCACCATTGTACAGTTCTTGGGCACCTGGGTGAGATGGCGCATTGTCTAATAATAAAATAGCTTTCCTAGGGAGCATTTTTTTTTTAATACTTCAGTGACAGGAATAAATTCATTTAAAAAACCAGTCACTAAAAATAGTGCTTTCCATACATGCATTTCTTCGGTTGCGGTACATTTTTGGCAGAAAGTTTACTTTTGTATTTTTAAAGGCCCTTGGGTTCTTAGACTTCCCTATAAGCAGAGGCTTTCGTTTCAAAGAACCCGAAGCATTGCAGGTAGCCAGAATTGTGACTCTCTCTTTACTCTTTTTAAATCCGGGAGCAGTTTTTTTCAGATTTTGCTGCTAAGGTTTTGAAAGTAGCATTCGAAAGTTAAGACAAGTTTCATCTGAGTTAAAGATTTAATCTGAGGCTAATCCTTCCTAAAATGATTTCTTCCATTTTTTTCTGGAATTCCGCAATTTAAGATGATTCAGCTGACAGTTTTTCCCCACTAATGTTCGGTTGTCTTATGCCATATTTCTTTATCCACCTGTCCAGCCAACCATCGCTTGCAGTGAATTTTTCATCGCCGTCTTTAAAGTTCTTGTGGAACTCGAATCACAGAAATCAATAAAAGCACATAAAAATCACTAACAAAACCACGTTTAGCGCAAGCGCAGAGACAACTGAGAGCGTCAGGTGACTGTGACAATACGAGAAGTTCCGAGTGATCCCGACGATGAGATGAGACGGATGGGCCAGCATTTCCTAGAATTAGTCGCCTTCATATTCGCGCGAAATGACAGCTCGACCTAACAACAGCTAGTAGAGGAGACATCTAATGCTCGACCTAGCAATAGCCGACTCCTCAACCTTGCACGTCAAATGAAGAAACATCGCTTCTCGCCTTAATTGTCCTGCTTTTAAGAGCATTATTTTTATTATTTATCTTCCAATGACTAGCTCTGTTAACCTGGAGGCTCGGTTGACCGGGACTCGGATAATCGGGAGTCTACTGTATATTTCTTTCGGTTTCAAATTACCTCTGACCGAAAAATACGCTATAAGAAACTGACAATCATTGTAGGATCATTTATGTAAATTAAATAAAATATATATTTAAGTTTATGATAGTATTTATTACATAAAGCGATTACCCTCTAAATACTGTAAATTATATTTCCGTTTACTTACAGTATTGGTGAGGAGACATCCACGGCATCAACTTCCAAGTTTGTTGGGGAAGTGTATGCTACATGTATGTAGTTACTACTTTTTCCTTACAAAATTGTACAAAATCATAATTTTTTATCAACCAAAAGACAAATTAAATGCAGCGTTCAAAGTTAGGGATTTATATTATGATCACATTCGCGTAATAGTCCAGTAACTCTCATAGCCAACCGACTTGTAAAATATAGTATTCGTGTACCATAATCAATTTCTTCTCTTTTTTTTTGCACCATATTACGGTAATCTGCATTATTTGGATCTAATTTTCTCACCGCAAAAAGCGCTTCCTAAAGTTTAACCGAAAATTCTCAGAAATGCGAAGCAATCAGCTGACGTTTGCTTACAGAAAATAAACCCCCCACACTTGGAAATTGGATTAAGTCTGTCCATTCGTTGAAAATACTTTCAAATGTGTACCGTTTTAATTAATGCCATCAAACGAAGTTTTGTCCTCCGGGATTGTTCTGGCGGGCTATTACGATTGTTTGGGCAGGTGGTGGTGTGGAATCGCGGAATTGGCAGGTGCTGATTTTAGAAAGGATTTTTCGGCCACTGGTGGCGGCGGAATTCATCCATGCCCAGAGAGAGTAGGAGTTTCTTCTGTGGTCGAAGGTCAGAGGCGATAGGTCGCGGACTGAGCCTCTCATTCGTAGCTCACTAAAGTCGACGGCAGTGATGACTTTAACACTGAGGTTTGCCAACGTAATAATTCGTCAACTGAATATGAAATTTGCTGTAACATTACAACATTCTTTAAAAACACGGACGGAGTAAAATTACTTGGCCATCAGTTTTCATAAGGTTCTCTTCAACGTCATATTTCGTCAGCAACGCTCAAAGTGTACATTACTCAAATGAACAGAACGGATTGTATATTATTCCACATAGGTAAGAACTTTTCATTGGGGCTCTTTGAAAACGTAATTATGTTTTCAGTGAGCCAGCCAGTAATGAAAATTTTACAGTCCAGTGTTGTGTGAATCAATAGGACAGTTGTAAATGACAGTACAGAAACCAGCAGAGCAGATGGTCATGCAGTCGTGCATACAAGCGACTCATTTTTAGCGTGTTTTAATCTCCAGTAAATATTTACGATATTCAAAGTGCTGAGGTGTTTATGGTTACGTGTTAAACTTAAAGCATAAACGTAAAGTCGGCCGATAACATAGCTACGAAGACACTCCAGGACAAGAAGGCAGACATTTCACAGGGGTGTTGAAAGCCCTTGGTCTAACAAGGAAGTCAGCTTCCAAAATAAANTCGCTGCTGCATTTCCAAACGCTCGTAAAAGTTAACGACAGCCGTTAAATTTAAAACTCCTAACATTTTAATCTGGCGCCGAAATAGCGCGGAGGGCGCTAACCCGGCTCGCGTTTTACGCGGTGTTTAATGATGCGGGTGGAATCTTCTCCGCTCTGCGAGTCCCTTTGCCCTCTTTCAAGGCAGCGTTCATGGCTGCGTTGCTAACAGGGTTAGCTGGCCGTAGCCAATCCCAGCGCAGGTCGCGTTGAGGAAACAGGCAGCCAAACATTTAGTTAATTTAGTTTTCTTCCAAATTTTTTCTATTTAATGTATAAAAAATTAATTTCTTAAGTTCATTTCCGATATTAATTTCTATTTTTTTTAAAGTCTCTTAAAGGCAACGGCTGATGAAGATAGGTAGGTAGGCCATTAGAGATTAAGCAAGTTGCTCAGAAAAGCAGTAACGGAGAAGAAAAAGGTTGTGGCCTGTAGTCAGGAACCATCCCAGCATTCACCTTGCGNAGTAACGGAGAAGAAAAAGGTTGTGGCCTGTAGTCAGGAACCATCCCAGCATTCACCTTGCGTGATTTTGGCAAACCTTGGGAAACCTAAATGAGGATGGCGGAACAGGAAATCGAACCCGTGCCTTCCCGGATGAGTGTCAAGTTGTTTACCATTGCGCCTCGTCGCTCGGTTACGACTGATTAATTTTCTGTATCACAGAGTACAATAATCAATAACCTACTTGCAGAAATATATAATCTTCCTTAAAAACAAATGGCGTCATATAACTCGTGATTGAAGAGGTACCATGGTGGTTCTGAATTTTTTTCCCTTCCAGTTCATTGGGATTTTGGCCTTGCAGAGATTCCCTTATCCACAACACTCCCCGGACTGCCCAGCCTCCTTCGAAAGAAACATCGTCGAATCCTCCGCCACACCGTCAGCCATTAAAGTACCCCTTTACTCATCAAAGCCAACCTCACTGACGGGAAAATATTTGAAACGGTGAAAAATAACAATGTTTGAGAAGAGTTGTGTATTGGTTGTGATTAATAACTGATCTCCGCCATCACGGACAGAGGTGAATAAGGATTTTGAAACGTTTTTAGGAGAATTGCTTATTCAGAGGTTATTAGTAAACATCACTCAGGACAAGCTCATAGTTAATGTCAACAGCTGTACGTACTCCAAATACTAACAATAATTGTTTTATGTTATTATTGACATAATTCTTTTTGTGGGCTTTTCTCCGTTTTATCTAATATCTGTTGTCAACAGCTAATCTTTGCTTTTTTTTCTCGTTTCTATATGTTTTATGTACTACTTATTTTTGGCGATAATGGACAAAGCTCTTGAATGGCGTGTGTCCCAAAGATAATTTAATCTGCCTTACGACCATTGCAAGAATCATTCAAATTCCTCTCGTCTTTTATATATATATTTCTTTTTTTTCCCCATGAATTGAGACCTACCTCAATATTTTACGATTCTTATAATTTATGATATCTGTAAAAATAAGTTCATATGATATTTGTGAAAATACTCATGTGATACCTGTAAAATCTCCGGATTGACTTTCCTTGCCTTTGTAATTTCGAATGTTCTTTATTTCTTCATCTTCACATACATCTTCCTTCCATATTCTTGAAAGTTTTTGTCACTTCTCACTGGTTGGTTTTCATTGTCAGTGTGTGTCACAGTTATTTTGTAGTTTTTGGTTCACGCCACTNCTTCTCACTGGTTGGTTTTCATTGTCAGTGTGTGTCACAGTTATTTTGTAGTTTTTGGTTCACGCCACTGGATTCAAGGAAGTTCAGGTAAGGAAGTGCATCTTAGCCGACAAGCTCACCATGTTCCGGGTAAATGTTGCAAATCAGAAGGAAAAAAAAAATCTGCAATGTAGTTCCGTGTATTAACGTCGTAATAAAATAGTTAAATTAAAATTTCTGCACAATTTACTTATTTAATTCTGATTATTTTATACATATAAGGGTATGAATAATTCTTATTTAATAACATGATGATATAGGTTGTTCACGGTTAACTGAGCACCTTTGAATGCCCTGCTTATATCTGCTTGTATACACTTTGTGTATTCTTCCACCTTATGTAAAATTAATATTGCAATGGGCCTCATCATTTTATTCATGCGTCGGTCAAGTGAAACTGTGAAATTATTAGGAAAGTAAAGATTCTATAAATCTACTCATTTTTGCACTTCGCCGCATTACAAAAAACCGAAAGCGAGAGAACTAATTTAATTTAGCGCAAATGGTTACCCAACACCTTTTATTCGACGTTAGGATATGGAACTACTATCTCTCCATCGTTATAGGCTATTCACGGTAAAGAGAGCACTTTTGAAAGCCTTCTTATTTAAACAATAGTCAATAAATGTATTTTACTGTAGCCTTAGACGTTAACTTTTGAGTGCGGTGGAATATACGCACTGTGTCAATTACTTACATGGCAATATTTAATTTTAAAAAAAGGTGGCTAAAGGATAAAAAATGTCTAAAAGGAAATAGTAACTAGGGCCTCAAAAGTGTTCACTTCACAGTGAACAGCCTATACTAACTTTACTGGGTGCATGTCACTCAGTGCGCCCATTAAAATATATGCAGGCAGGCAGTAGCTTTTTTTCTAATGTTTATTTGTAAAATGCTAACTTTATCGTGAACAGCCTCTAACACAACCATACGGCAGAAGGATAACAACGGAAGAAAAGCAGATCTTAAGCAGTGCTTCAAAAAATTCTCAACTAACATCGAAGAGTTTATATGAAACATGGGTCGCTCTGAGAGCCCAGCGGGTATAAAGCGATATTACTTACAAACAAGAGGTTACTAATATGACTAATAAGCCTACTTTCCTCAACATTGGCGGAATTTATTTTTAATAAGTTCTTAAAAGCTGAGTTGGTAGGAAGGACTTGACTTCTCTTTGAAAGCAATAATATTAGAAATGAAACCAGAAATTCATGCAACATTAGTGAGACAATTACAAATGCACACGTGCTTTACCCGGGATTTGAACCAAGAAAACCTCATACCATAAGCTAGCGTGCAATCCACTGCATTACGGAGGTCGGACTCGGAGCGTCAACTTCGGATTTATTCAGTCTATTGGTTGAATTTGGTTACAGTTTTTAATATACGTGGCAAACTGGTCTATGACGCTGCCATTTTGAACGTCGTTGTCTGACTCATTTAAATAAGGAAAGTTTACATGGACTTCTGTAGCATTTATGGTGTGAACAATTTGATACAATTTAGTTTAAATGTTACAGTGTAACATTTGGTGGAATTCGTTCGCTTGGTCCTCGAGGTATGGCATAAAACCTTCATAAGTTTTATGTGGCGATCTTCATAAAAAGAGAGGACAACAAGTAATATAGTAGCACATTCGATGATTGTGTACTTCCAATATGCAAAGTTAAGTTAAAATAGATTACATAGTTTCGTAGATATAGCACACAAAACAAAAATAATTTTATAGTCGACATTCTGAAATTAAGCGTGTCTTACTTAAAATATACATATATTAATTTGGGATAACACAGCAAAAAAACTTCGCCAAATGTTGTAAGAATGCGTTGATTGTTTTCCGGGATATGAGATAAAAACTTTATTTCTATTGGTGGGGCTATCTTACAAAATGGCAGAGAAATGAGGCTCTGCAGAGGCAAATTTTATAGTTGTAACAGGTACTGCCAGCATACAAAGTTAGGTTTGAATTGGTTTACCTAATTAAATATACTGAACTAAAATATTTATATAGCCACCGTTTTGAAATAAGTACTTGACCTACTTAAAAATACCAGTTTTCATCACCCGCTGTAGTACTAATTGTTTCCTAAATTTGTTAGGAATCCGTCAATTGTTTCCGGAGATATTACATAAAAACTTTATTAATTAGCATGGCCATATCTTACAAAATGGAGGAGAAAATATTCCTCATGTAGATACATTTCATAGTTGAAATATTTACTTCCAGCATTCAAAGTAAAGTTGGAATTGATTGCATGGTTTCAATAATATAGAATTATAAAATAAACATTGTTGTATAACCGCCATTTTGAAAACAAAAATAACTGTATGACGTGCTTAAAACATACCACTCAATATAATCTGCCTCAGTACCACTTTTTGCCAAATTTTATAGGAATCGGTCAATTGTTTCATGAGATATGATAAAAAATTTATTGATTTGCATGGCTCTATCTTGAAAAATGGTGGACAAAACCTATGTTTTGTATATATGATGCTTGTAAAAATATTTTCAGTACACAAACTTTGGTCGAAATTGGTTAAATGGTATGGTAGATATTCCAAATAAATCTAAAACATTTGTTTGGGCGCCATTTTAAAAATAAGTACCTACTCAAGTTCAATTACTAAAGTGTAGCTGGCATATCATAGTGTCACTTACCTGTCAAATTGTGTGAGAATTGCTTTGATAGTTTTCGAAATATAATTTTAAAAAACTTTTTTTCATTTCGTGCTATATTCCAAAATGGCAGACCGAAAACTATATTCATCTCAAAATTTAATGGTCACTTGATGCTTTGCCAGCACACAAAATTTGGTTTCAATCGGTTGAATGGTTCCCGAGATGACTTATCATCCCAAATTATAAAATTGCCGTCATTTCGAAAGTAAGTGCCTGACGTGGTCTTAAACTACAAAAGTCAGTGTCCTTACTAAGTATTATATGTGTACTAAGTTTGGTGAAATTCGGTTGACGAGTTAAAAATTTTAATTGGGGAAGCACACACGCGCAGGCATACAATGCAACTCACACCTACACACACAGACAGGAAAGTGATCTCATAAGCCTTTCTTTCCATCGGAAAGTAGGATAATAAAACTCACATACCTTTCCAAGTTACTTAGCAGCCTATCATAAAAAAAAAAATGAAAGTAAGGAAGGCCACTGCGAACACTGTTCTACACATTTCAAAATTATTTTGATGCGGATCACGTTAAGTGGATGATGGGGTAAGACTGAGAATATCACATGTATTAAAATGAAAGAGATGAGTGCTTGGAGTAAAATTAGCTGTGAAGTTACTCACAAATGTGTTTGCGTATTCGACGTGGTGTAAGGTTGACTTTCTACCACTAATCGTGTACACATCACAAATATTTTCCACCTCCCAACACGAGAGAAAGATTTATATATATATATTCGGTTACTATTCGCAATCAATTTCACACGTTTCTTTCTTTTAGTAAAGCGATTTTCCTTCAATTTTCCTCCTGTGGCAAGGGAGAGGCTGAGAGAAAGGAAGAACGAGGAGAGACGTGGGCGAGGGAGTTAATGGTATCGGACGAAGTGGTGAGGGGAAATGTAGAGTAACAAAGTGTAATAAGTGTAAAAATGCTGCCCTGTCCTTATACTCCTGATATTGATGATCATGCTTAGAATAATTTATTATATATATATTGTAGTTGGAAATAGGTTTTCTCAGATTATTGCAAGACATGGTTGAAAATGTATACCTTGCAATAATCTGAGAAAACAACTTTCCAGCTACACTTCTTTAAAATGTTTGGAGCTGACAAGGCTTCGTTAGATGTGATACACAAAACAGGGTTATTTCCGCCCTGTGAATAAAGAANAAAATGTTTGGAGCTGACAAGGCTTCGTTAGATGTGATACACAAAACAGGGTTATTTCCGCCCTGTGAATAAAGAATTAAAGGAGGTATTGTGAACCATGTACATAATACGAGCCGATTTAGTATCTCTTCATACAGTGCACTAACGCTGGCCGCTCGGACTAAAACTACAGGTTTTAGTTCAACGTTTCAACGCAAAAGTGACATGCCTCACTTATTGCTATGTATTCGATAGTGGCAGTGCATTTTATTTTTCCTCGTGTTGAAAAAAAGTTGGAAAGATGATTGTTTTGGTATTAATTACACAACCTCTTTATCTGAATTTATCCGTAGTCATTGTATTTATAGGGCCGATTTCAGAGATTATTTTCCAGTATGTACAATGTAATTTGGCACCTAGAAGAGAATGGTTAATGAATGATTTCNGCCGATTTCAGAGATTATTTTCCAGTATGTACAATGTAATTTGGCACCTAGAAGAGAATGGTTAATGAATGATTTCCAAAATGGCGATGGTCGTAAAATGAGCTCTCAATCATACTTAATATGAGACCTGTAATTTTAAGGGACTTTATTATTAACATTGCAGGATCTGATTTATATTTCAGATGACAAGAAATGTATAAGGGATAATGAAAAATGTCAACGAAAGCTGTGGGAAAAATAAAATAAAAACCAGCAAATGGGTTTGAAGAAAACATCATAAACCATTTATGTTCCAAAAACCAAGCCTTCATAGGAATGCCAGACTGGTTCAACCACATGAAGAAGCTGCATCATTGAAATTAAGAATAAAAACTGTAATGTGTAAAAAGCTTGAAATAGAGTAAGTCGAGTGAATACTTAACATGAGAAGTAAATTTTATGGTTTTACAAGATAGGATGCACGCAGGGCAGCATACTAACTGTGCGACAAACACGACATTAATCACCCATTCTCAGAATGTTTTTTTTTCAACAGATCACCGAGACCTTTGGGTGCCGTATTAACCGAAAAATGTACACACACAATGAGTGTGCTGGATGTGAAAAGGACTTTTAAGTTTGTGACTTTTGCAAACAGACAACCAATTACATAGCCTTTTCATAAAATATTGTTATATGTTTATGAAATAAATAAAGTGTTGTTTGTATAAACACATTTTACATAAATATTTTTGAAGTGGTGGTTGTTATTAAGTTTTCCTATTACAACCATATAATGCTTTTTTTTCCCTTCACAAATCGACTTGTTTCGCAATTTAGTTTTTTAGGCAAAAATAATCTTTAAAATAGCTTACAATGTTGAGTGGTCTTAAAAGGTTATAGTTAAACAAAACTAAACAAAATCTGGACAAAAAATGAAATATAAAATACTACATAAAAAAAAGTTATTTACAATTCCACATTTGCTTCAAGTTATGGAAAACCTACGCAAGTGCAAAAGTTTTTGTTTTCCCGAAAAAAGTTTTATAGTAAAAAGGGCATAGAAATTCGCCAGAACTGCAGAATGGTATGAAATATTGTGTTTTGTGTAGCCAGGGGCATCCATGTACAATTTAGAAGAAGGGATGACAAGTGTTCGGGGCGGGGGAGGACACGGGGTTACAGACGGGAGACGAATAATGACAGCCTTCTGGCGCCATCTTGGTCTTCATCATCACATTTCCTCGCCGTGACTGCGCCGCCGGGCATCCATGCCCGTCAGCCCCCTCGTCAACCATATCGCCAGGGCGGAAGACGACAGCGTGTAATAAGGGCCTCCTCGCGATAACACCGTGTAACTGCCGCCTTGAACAACATGCCGTACCGTGCGTACACGCCGAGGCACAATACCCGTGTTCCGTGGAAAACGAAGCAGATCAAGTTGCTGTCAACTGACTTTATAATAAAACATTGTGGAGTGTTATAGCCAACAATGAAGAGGTTTCTGTTACCTAGCATATTTTAGCACAGTGATATTTTTCTAAATATTTTACTGAGTCATTAAAAATTGAAAAATGCAGCTTCTTTTACCAGAAGTCCAGCGCGTTATAATAAGTGATATGGAAATGTGTCGCTCTACGTGGCATTCCGAAATATAAAATCAAGAACTATACTTGAATTACTTTAGATGTATATGTACATACATTTTTTTTGATGGGGTTTATTTTATTTATATATACATATATATATATATATACATGTGTGTGAATTAATAAAACATCATTATATGTAGCTATAGTTTATGCAGTGTATAGTTTTCGAAAAAAAATTGTTGGCTGTTTTTCAATAATACCGTATGTAAAAAAACTTTTGCTGCGTATAGTAGTTACCTGCATTCAAGTACATTGCCAATAACTAACAGCTATATATCAAGGAATTTAAATTCTGTCCCTGGTTGTGTGATTTGGCCATTCGTGCACTCCGAGACCTTTTCTAAGCCTGTAACAATAAAATTCAGTCTTGACAAGCACATGGATGTTAAACGTACATAATATTGAGCTGACACAACCCGCTCTAAAAAGTCGTAGTGACTTATTGATAAAATTCTTCTGTTAAATCGTAGGAATTTTGCCGAATAAGTTATTTTCTTCTATGCACAAAATGGTAGAGGAGACAAAAAACAGTAACTTTGATCTCTTAGATCTCCGAGGATCTGCCTGTTTAAGGATGGGGTGTGGTTATGAACTCGATAAACCATATACAGAATGGGGCGGAATCCAACCTGCAAACTTTGTGTGGTAATTCCTTATGAAAAATCAAATTGAAACTATATAGGGCACTTTTTACCTAAATTGAATATTAGGGAGTCTTCAAAAATCGAGATTTTAAAATGTATTTTTTTTTAAATATTGGAAAATGAGTGAAATTAAACTACAATTCTCCGAAAATGTGTTTATAGTATCGGGATCTTCAACATAAAAGCAGAATCTCATTAATATTTACCCCCGTAATGAAAATAACAGGGGTTGCCACCATATTTTTGCAAGGAACCTTTTAACCACCAGGAATTAAGAACATTACTTGCTTGTTGGGTAGTATGGCATAATTAACCAAAATGGCCTTCTTGTTGCAACTGCCCAAGACCCACCGTTTTCTTGTAAAACGCACACGAAACTTCCGGCGGCAGTGACATAGTTCCATGCGTGTGGGCAAAACCAACACTTCCAGCAGAGAATCACATATTNACGAAACTTCCGGCGGCAGTGACATAGTTCCATGCGTGTGGGCAAAACCAACACTTCCAGCAGAGAATCACATATTGACTGTTGCCAGAAACGAACAGGCTGCTTCAGTAGAGTATAAGCTCATTTATGCAGGGTACATGCTGCTTACAATAAGCGTTAAAAAAAGTCTCTCGCCATTGTCTTTGCATTGGACTCACCTTCACACTGTACACGCATAGTATTGCGTGAGTGCTAAGATGCGTGTAGCTGCAGTCGAAGCTGTGTGTGCCTTTTACATGAAAACTGGGGAGCCCGGGTACTAGCGACAAAAGGACCATTTTTGTTAATTAGGTTACATTGCTCAATAAACCGGCGTCAATAGTTCATGATTCCTGACGATAGAAAAGTTACCTGCAATAAGAGGGTGGCTATCTCTGTTATTTTCATTATCAGTGGGCGATATTAATTAGAGTAGGCTTTAAGTATGAAGATCCCAATAACATAAACCGATGTTCGGATAGTTGTAGTTTAATTTCACTTCGTTTNGAGTAGGCTTTAAGTATGAAGATCCCAATAACATAAACCGATGTTCGGATAGTTGTAGTTTAATTTCACTTCGTTTCCGGTATTCTGCAAGAACGCATTTAAAAATCTCAATTTTATGTCTTCCTTTATATTCAGTTTAGGTATAAAGTGTCCTGTATATTTCCCACTTGATTTTGCATAAATAATCACCTCACGAATTTTGTCGGTCAAATCTCGCGCATTCTGTATAATATAAAATGTATTTCATGTACGTACATCATAACGAAAGCCGCACTTCCAAAATTACAGAGATAAAGGAGTTTATGTACCGATATAACCTCAATTTGTATAAAGGGAAAACATTTACTTACCCACTAACCGCCCGATATTAAATCGCAGCCCAAATCGCTGGAACTAAAAACATGAAAATTTTAAACAATTGAAATATCAAGAGTGTGAAAAGGGGTCCATATATATTTATATTAATTCCTTACTATGTCAAACATGATGAGATATCGCGGATTTTTCTTTGCTTCAAAAGGCTACCTACACAAATTTATTTCATAATATAAAAATATTCGTCCCTTGAGGAGGAGAAAAGTTTTACAAATATGTTTCCACGGAACCCTTAATATCTTTAGAACCCTATTTGAAATCGCTGTGCCTTTTTCTTCAGAAGACTAAGTTTACAAATGCGTAAAAATTGTATTAATTATTTTTCGAACCCCGGTCTCCAAGGTGTGAAAAGAGGTTTTGACTGCGTTTGCAACACTGTTTGTTCGCTCAACTGTCATCAGTAGATAGAAGCTAAATAAATGTCATTTATAAACCACAAATATTTTTTGAGAGTGGTGTAATTGTACCTCCGGCCGAACACAAAACATATAGTACGATACGCGTCCGCACCACTACTCACGTCAAATGCTTTTTTTGCAATTATTATATTACACTATATTAAAAAACATTTAAGATGATAATCTTAACATCCGAAGAGATTAGCAGTAATCTGTATACATCTCCAAATTAGTATAAAATAATTTCTAACAGATTATTTTAAATTATTTTATAAGGTCTTTTAACTTTAAATTGGTTTTAAACTAACTAAATATATTGCGCCTATTGTGCGTGTAACTGGGTACTTTTAAAAACAACCTTTGAAAAGTATGTGTCTTATCTGAGTATATTAAAACCCATTCACACACCCAATGTACACAACTGTGCGCATAAAACAGAGCAATGTAATTTTTGTTCGGTAAGGTAACACTACGTGGCTCGAAGTCCAGTGATCCGGGCATATAGTCCATTCTCGGTTACTGCCGACTTTCCTGAAACCCTGCTCAAGTTCTAATTCTTGTATATTCCTATTCCTCATGCAAATGAACCTTAACGTAGTCTAGAAAATTACACCAAAGGGATAACGCACCGCATTCGTGTGCACTCAGTGTAATAAAATTATAAATAAGAACTATTTATTACTTGGTATTGCCAACACACCTTTTTTCTCCCTGTTTCATTTGTATTAATTATAGAAGATATATTATGATTTATAAATAAAATTTAATTTAAAGTTCATTCTAACAAAAATAACATACTTTTGTGTTAACACAAGAATAAAACACTTGTGAACATGGCATTTTTAGAAAAAAAAACCAAGCGCGTCATTCATGGGGTGATTTTTCAAATGTTTAATTCAAAAAGCGTGAAGAAACCGCGAATAGACTGTAACTGGTCCATTGTGCCACTGTTCTGTTGTTAATGGGTCATGTTACTCCAGTCGAACACGAAGTCTGCATCTGATTGCTTGGGGAAACGAAACAAGTGACCTGTTGGCTTACATACATTGCGCATCAATAATATTCTCTTTTGAAACAACTGGAGACATAAATGAAAGAGGGCATGAAAGAGCTAACGGGCACACCGAATCGCATGTGGTTCCAGTAATGTTGGCAACTATGCAAGGAAAGTACTCCCATATAAAGTTTATTCTGTTCGGGTTGGAAAACTCAATGCTTTTTTTATTTTATTTTTATTATTCTTTTGGCAACTAAAAATTTTTGCTGCCGGGGTGCAGTGATGTCGCATCTGTACCGGATGTTTCCGTTTTGCATGTCAGTAAATGGAATAATTGAAATTTTTCTAAAAAAAAAAAAAATTATGGTGTAATTTTTTTTAAATTTTATTGTGCTATGACTTACGTAAATAATAAACTTTGTATTTCACACCAGAGTGAAAATATAAAGAAATATGTCCACATGTTTTTTAATATTCTGTCGTAAAACTAGGCTTATAGCAAAACGTTGGCTTACATAGTACCTTTATTTACATAAAAAATGTGAATTTAAAAAATATAGTGAAAAATGGTTAAAACTAGCAGTTTTTTGGGCTTTCCTGTACCGTCCCTTTACAAGAAAGCAAAAAGATATTACAAATTTCCTTTTGAAGACTGTTACATTTATTTCCCACTTTATTTGTAATATTTTTTCAATGAAATAAGCTTGCTTATGAACGCTCAATGCCAAATACATTTGTATTTTTACTGTTTTCTCTTGTAATCACCATTGGAGGATGTGAATAATAGTTAAAAAATAAATTATACTTAAAAAATTTTCTGGGGCGTACATCACAATTCTTACCAAACACGAACTTTTAAACACAAATAAATACAATTTCACCATTTACCGCCAGCTTGGAAATGACCTCTAGGAAACACCAGCTCATCTTGCGGGGGAAATTTTCCCAACGCCCAACTCCCCCACAAGGAATCTTGTTTTGCCCCTAACCTGAGTATAATAAACATTATCCCACATATGAAAAAAAAAAAAAACTTTTAAATTTGGGCACATTGATATTTTTTAATTAATTTCTTTTTGTTTCGTGCAGATAACAGTGAGAATTATCAGAAAAGTAAAAGATTAATATACCAAACATTTTTATTAATTGCACTTGGGCGACGCATGAATAAAGTCATCGGTCGGTCCGTAGCAATTTAAACCCTACATGTGGGTAAACATAAATAACCAATTTGAGTATAAGGGATGAAGGCTGCGGATCTGCCACCATCTTGGACTCCGTCATTTTTTATTACAAAAGAATTAGTTTTACCCCAAAAAAAACTTCAGAAATCAATTATTTTACCAAAAAATAACATTTTTCCCTTAAAATTGTTTCTTCCCCCACCCCTAAACACTCCTAAATTTAAAAAAAAAATTGTGAAAAAAGTGCTTGCTCCTCATTGTGGCTGACTGATTCCTTAATTAATCTGAGGTATCCCGAAACTCAGCCATAAGGAGGAGCCGGAAAAAAAAAATATATTCAAAATAATTTTCTAAAATTAGATACATTTTTATAGTTATAACATTTACGGGCATAAGTATTGAGTCTTATATATCACCGGTTTCTCCTTTTCAAGGTACATACGATTGTGATGTCACATACATTATGTAACCCAATATCAGGGCAACTGTATATATGCATAGAAATATCAGGAATATATTAAAAAATATACAGAATAAATTAAAATTAATAATATAAAATTATATATGTATACATATGCCTACTGGCATAATAAATACGTTAATGTAATATATTATGTATTCATGTGTGAAGGTTTAAGTGTGTTTTTTTTTTGGGACGAACGAGTATGAGGGTTTTCGCAGATTGCTCCCACATTTTTTACATTTAAAATGTATGACAGAAGGCCTTCTGTGAGCATAAGCTGGGCTCCTTACAAGAGCTGAACCAGAAATATTCCTCCAGTTAGATGGATAGTTCAGAATGTCTTTCGATAATTTTTTGGAAATTTAGGATGATTTGTGGATGGTTGGGGGGAGGGGGAAGAAACATCTTAAGGGGGAAGTGATATTTTGGTAATATCATTGATTTCTGAAGTGATTTTTCAGGTAAAACAAGTGATTTTGTAGGAAATGATGGCAGAGTACAAGATGGTGGTGGATCCGCAGATCCGCAGCCCCCAGCCCTTGTCCTGGAATCGGCTACTTATATCTACTCATGTGGTGTAAGTATACAAAATTGACAGCAGTGCCCAAATAAATTATAAACGGGTATTTCTAAATTTCTCAGTTGATCACGAGTAGTCTATATATAAACACAATGTTCATTTCAGCTGAATTTTAAGTCACATAATATTTATGGCGCATTTTCTTTTAAATCAGGCTTTTGATACGTCTGCAGTTAACGTTTAAGTTTTGGGTAATTGAGCCAGTATACCAACCTCTATGCGAGCTGGCGTGGAATATTCCTATTGCATACCATAGCGGTAGCCACGCTGGCATTTTATACACTTTGTGGATATGCAGCGAAAGGTTCGTGAATGTTATTTTAAAACTTAAAAATTCAAGCAAAGCATGCATTGAATTTCCCAATATAATTTTGATGGTATTCTGGAGACAAAATGAAAACGAAAAATATTTTGAGCAGTAGTAAAACATATTTCCACTGTCTGCAGTTATAAATATTTTTAATTCTCAGTTGTTTTATAAAATATCTTTCTGAAAATAAATATTGTTTTTTTTTCATTTGTAATAGTCTACCTTTAGATATTACATAAAAATAAAATTTTTAAATGCTAAAAAATAAATTAAAAAATTATTTTGACATTAGGAAATCCCTAAGCGCACACATATCCGGCACTTTAACTGAATTGCAACGTTTTCGGAATACGGGGATTTTTAAAATTATTCATCGTTAAACGTCTGTAAAAAAAACACGTTCTTCATACCAATTGGCAGTGGTACATTCAAGACGTCACTCATATTAGAAATTATTACAAGTTCTCCAATACATTTAGATATACCCTAACTGCATTTATTTTACAGACTGAATTTTCTTATAATGTATGCTTACTGAAAGTACAGGTTTTGGGAGAATAAGTTGTAGGATTTAAATAAAGCAGGAAAGCGCAAGTGATACCGGAATGTATTTAATACAAATTTCAGTAAATAGGATGAGGTATGCCTAAGGTGTGCTATTGCGTTTAAAACCTATTTAATAATAACAGCCACACTGAGTGCGCATTCGGGATGTCTCGAGTTAGCTTCCCGATCCAGCTATCCTGATTTTACTTTTTTCCTTTGATTTCCGAAATTTCTTCAGTCTTATGATGGAATGGTTCATTCATACAGACCATGACTAATTCCATCCCTGTTCCTGCATGTCTGAGCAACTTGCTCAATCTCTAATGACCTCGCTGTCAACGAGACGTTAAACCCTATCAACAAACCTACCTACCCATGAGAGTTGTGACTATTTGCTGGGCCATCCACGCACGTGTACATTTAATCCCATGGCAATAACGACTTACAAATCAGTCCATGAAAATTAAAATCGTGGATTTGGGGGGTGAATGTTATATGCGTGTCCTGCTAGTAAGTGTCCCATAAGAACTTCTTTATAATATTTTAGATGAAACTAGGAAAACTGGCGTACAAGCAATGTAAGGCAACGAATAGCGAACAGAATCACATTTTCATTTTGTAACGTCAAACAAAACTGAACTTGCGTTTGCGAATGGCAATCTAAACCACTCTCAATATAATGCGGGTACATTATTCTCACAAAATAGTTATAGTGGAAAGTTTTGTGGTTTTTAAATCACCCACTGTAAAATAACATTTTTTACTTCAAGATTGTCTTAGTAATTAATAATATTTGACAGAACGCAGAAGGGTAAAAATTTACCTCTAATAACAATGCCTTGTAATTTAGCATGGCCTGATAAACTGTAAACACTTATGAGTGTGTATCCCAATAGCTAAATTCCAGCAAATTAAGATGACACAAAGCATTAATCAGTAACATATTTTGAGCCAAAGCTAACGAGGCCTCCTTGCGTAAGTATTTGTTGAAAGAACGCGAAGAGATAGCAAATGATTTTAACGCCCAAGTCGACGCCATGATTTTACACTCAATTCTGTAGTTAAACATGTACGAGTAATTCAATGATGATGCTCACAGCTATTACTATTAATTCTGTTAGCAGTTATAGTTCTACGCTTATTCTGACGTAAACAACAAATCCTACTTTTCACATCTATCCCCATACTTGGCTTGGGCATTACGTTACGAGAGATGTCGTTACTGGTTTGAAAAGAAAGACAATTTTCAACTGCTACGTTGTTCTTATATGCTCAAAGCAAGGCCAACGGATTTAGTATACAAAAATTCTATAAATGAATCGGCGCAGTTTGTTTCTTTCGACGTTAATGCGTTTATAAAATCAGACCGAAAAGCTATGTGAAGTATGCAAGGTGATTCATTCTGACACTAGTTTCGTGACTAATAATGCTATTGAAATAAACGTGGTCTCGTTTGATTGGGTATACGTCTACGATTCGATCACGTCCTTTCACTGAACACCGGGCAAGCGCGAGGCGTGGGCGGAGGCCCGTGGCGACAGCCGGCCATTTTGGGCGGGGGCAAACGTTTCCCGACAGTAAATTTCGTGACTCCGATATACTAACTCACTGTTTTTGATACTAAACAAAACCTCTCATTTATATCTGTCGATGTAAGCCACAAAAGACAAATATCCGTTTCGTTACTTTCATTTGATATCTCTACAACAAAGAAAATATTAGACATACCCGCTAACTTAAACGTATACACATAAATCTAACGGTCGTGTCCCAACGCAGCCACGCCACCATTTTTTTCATTCGTATCTTCTTTTTTATTTATTAACCTTTGGGTATTTCGCCAACCTCCCGTGGTGCAGACGGTTGGTGCGCCGCCGATCTCGGTCATGGAAGTGTCTGGGTTCGAATCTCAAGTAAGGCATGGGTGTTAGTTTAAGTTAGGTCATTAGTTAGTTTGTAAGCCGTCCCCTGGTAGGCCTTCAGGCATAACACTGGGGAGCGTTAGTAAAACCTTTACAATTACTTTGAGCTTTTCGTTGGAAACGCATTTTCCGACAATGCGCCAGCCATAATTTCAGATACCATTTTTAGTTTCTGCATCGAAACCTGAATGCTAACACTGACAATGTGTGGTCGTGACCGTATTTTGCTACAGCATCGTAATGATTGTATAATGAATCATATGGATAATTATGAAACATGGTTGCCGCTCTAAAGGCAGTAACTAAGTGCCTGGCACTGCGGTACCGGCATATCGTGCCTGAGAATGCTGTCGACTGCAAGTGGAGAATCATCGCACCACAAAAACAGAAAAATAAGCGTTGATGAATGGCAAGGAGGTAACTTACAGTAAAAACACGCCATTTCCAATAATACAAAGCAGTGTGGGTTCCAACAAAATGAAATAATAACTCTTTTCTTTTCATAACGATACAGTGCACGAGGGGGGACGTATTTNAAAAACAGAAAAATAAGCGTTGATGAATGTCAAGGAGGTAACTTACAGTAAAAACATGCCATTTCCAATAATACAAAGCAGTGTGTGCCAACAAAATGAAATAACAACTCTTTTCTTTTCATAACGATACAGTGCACGAGGGGACGTATTTCTCTTCTATGTAAGTAGTGTAGTGTATTGCACGTGCACTGCTTTGTAGAAAGTTTAAGTTGGTTTTGTAGTACATGTTTGACAGTGTTAACAGTTTGCCAAGGTACCTGCCAGTATTNAGTGCCTGGCACTGCGGTACCGGCATATCGTGCCTGAGAATGCTGTCGACTGCAAGTGGAGAATCATCGCACCACAAAAACAGAAAAATAAGCGTTGATGAATGTCAAGGAGGTAACTTACAGTAAAAACATGCCATTTCCAATAATACAAAGCAGTGTGTGCCAACAAAATGAAATAACAACTCTTTTCTTTTCATAACGATACAGTGCACGAGGGGACGTATTTCTCTTCTATGTAAGTAGTGTAGTGTATTGCACGTGCACTGTTTTGTAGAAAGTTTAAGTTGGTTTTGTAGTACATGTTTGACAGTGTTAACAGTTTGCCAAGGTACCTGCCAGTATTAACTGCGCGTTCAATGTCTAAGAAATCCCTTAAAAAGAAACGAAGCGAAGCCTCAAAAGATCATACGCCGTACTTTAGCAACTGAATTTCCACTACAATGCACGGCGCGTTTACTTAGAGACGAGTCGTTAAGTACGGACATGAAATAGGGGTTTCGCTTATTAACTCTGTAATAACTTCCTGACGAAATTTATCACCCACTCCCGCATAACGGTTTCGTGATGAAGGTAACCCCGGTTAGCAAAGATGTGAGCAAATTTTCACCGCCATGTGCAAGGCATGGCTGACACTAAAATTTTCCGATTTTAATGTCTGTAATTTTTTAGTTATTAATAATATCGACAAATTTTAATTGTCGTTATAATGAAGAATATGGAAACATAATTGCATCATGAAATAGATACTGTATCTCAATCTCTTTCCTATGTTTTATTATGAAAGTATGGTCGGTCCGTATCCATTGCCGACCATGAGAATAAATGAAAATCTCACACACACACAGAACTAACAAAAAAAAACGTCGATAAGTTATATACATGTTTATTTTTCTTTGAGGAGGAAACAGCTTTTCCTAATCATCTGTATGTAGTGGTGTAAACTTTTTTTCGTTTTTTTGTCTCGCTGAGGACTGTGTGTGTGTGGGAGATTTATATTTAGTCTCTCGGTCGGCAATGGAAACAGTCCAATCAAACCATTATAATAATATAAACTCACAATTGCCATTAAACTTCAAAGATAAAACTCTTTCCTACAATTATAAAAATAATAAAAACTATAAAATTATAGTTTTGTGTTGAGGATCAATCTCATTAAACTAAAAAAGCGTCAATTTTGAAAAAATTAAATGTTGAGTTGGTCTAGCGCTTGCCGTAACCAAGATTTTGGCGATGAAGCATATTTTGATTTTATGACAGGATTCGAAAACCATAAGAAAATTGTCCTGGCAAAAAACAACGGGCGCGCGGAATCATACTAATATTATAAATGCGAAAGTCTGTCTGTGTGTGCGTGTATGATTCTTATCACTCAGCTTCATAACGGCTAAACGGATTTTGATGACATTTGGTACATAGGTACTTTAGGTCCTGGAATAGGTGTGCCCTATGAAAAATAAGGCCACTAAACATGCCAAGGACACCTTAAACAACAAAACGTAATTCTGCAACGACTGGGAATGTGACCGAAGTATTTTTTTCTTCTGGTGTCAGAGTTTATCAGGCCGCCCAAGGACCTCTGAAATGGCNGATTTTGATACTAAACAAAATCTCTCGTTTATATCCGCCGATGTAAGCCACAAAAGCCAAATATCCGTTTCGTTACTTTCATTTAATATCTCTACAACAAAGAAAATATTAGAGAAACCCGCTAACGTAAACGTATACACATAAATTTAACGGTCGTATACCCAACGCAGCAACGCCACCATTTTTTTCATTCGTCTCTTCTTTTTTTATTTATTAACCTTTGGGCTTTTCACCGACCTCCCGTGGTGCAGACGGTTGGTGCGCCGCCGATATCGGTAATGGAAGTGTCTGGGTTTGAAACTCAAGTAAGACATGGGTGTTAGTTTAAGTTAGGTCATTAGTTAGTTTGTAAGCCGTCCCCTGATAAGCCTTCAGGCATAACAGGAAACGCATTTTCCGATAATGCGCCAGCCATAATTTCAGATACCATTTTTAGTTTCTGCATCGAAACCTGAATGCTAACACTGACAATGTGTGGTCGTGACCGTATTTTGCTACAGCATCGTAATGATTGTATAATGAATCATATGGATAATTATGAAACATGGTTGCCGCTCTAAAGGCAGTAACTAAGTGCCTGGCACTGCGGTACCGGCATATCGTGCCTGAGAATGCTGTCGACTGCAAGTGGAGAATCATCGCACCACAAAAACAGAAAAATAAGCGTTGATGAATGTCAAGGAGGTAACTTACAGTAAAAACATGCCATTTCCAATAATACAAAGCAGTGTGTGCCAACAAAATGAAATAACAACTCTTTTCTTTTCATAACGATACAGTGCACGAGGGGACGTATTTCTCTTCTATGTAAGTAGTGTAGTGTATTGCACGTGCACTGCTTTGTAGAAAGTTTAAGTTGGTTTTGTAGTACATGTTTGACAGTGTTAACAGTTTGCCAAGGTACCTGCCAGTATTAACTGCGCGTTCAATGTCTAAGAAATCCCTTAAAAAGAAACGAAGCGAAGCCTCAAAAGATCATACGCCGTACTTTAGCAACTGAATTTCCACTACAATGCACGGCGCGTTTACTTAGAGACGAGTCGTTAAGTACGGACATGAAATAGGGGTTTCGCTTATTAACTCTGTAATAACTTCCTGACGAAATTTATCACCCACTCCCGCATAACGGTTTCGTGATGAAGGTAACCCCGGTTAGCAAAGATGTGAGCAAATTTTCACCGCCATGTGCAAGGCATGGCTGACACTAAAATTTTCCGATTTTAATGTCTGTAATTTTTTAGTTATTAATAATATCGACAAATTTTAATTGTCGTTATAATGAAGAATATGGAAACATAATTGCATCATGAAATAGATACTGTATCTCAATCTCTTTCCTATGTTTTATTATGAAAGTATGGTCGGTCCGTATCCATTGCCGACCATGAGAATAAATGAAAATCTCACACACACACAGAACTAACAAAAAAAAACGTCGATAAGTTATATACATGTTTATTTTTCTTTGAGGAGGAAACAGCTTTTCCTAATCATCTGTATGTAGTGGTGTAAACTTTTTTTCGTTTTTTTGTCTCGCTGAGGACTGTGTGTGTGTGGGAGATTTATATTTAGTCTCTCGGTCGGCAATGGAAACAGTCCAATCAAACCATTATAATAATATAAACTCACAATTGCCATTAAACTTCAAAGATAAAACTCTTTCCTACAATTATAAAAATAATAAAAACTATAAAATTATAGTTTTGTGTTGAGGATCAATCTCATTAAACTAAAAAAGCGTCAATTTTGAAAAAATTAAATGTTGAGTTGGTCTAGCGCTTGCCGTAACCAAGATTTTGGCGATGAAGCATATTTTGATTTTATGACAGGATTCGAAAACCATAAGAAAATTGTCCTGGCAAAAAACAACGGGCGCGCGGAATCATACTAATATTATAAATGCGAAAGTCTGTCTGTGTGTGCGTGTATGATTCTTATCACTCAGCTTCATAACGGCTAAACGGATTTTGATGACATTTGGTACATAGGTACTTTAGGTCCTGGAATAGGACACGGGATACTTTTTATTCCGGTGATTTGTACGGTTCCTGTGGAATAACAACAAAACGTAATTCTGCAACGACTGGGAATGTGACCGAAGTATTTTTTTCTTCTGGTGTCAGAGTTTATCAGGCCGCCCAAGGACCTCTGAAATGGCTTAACGACTGCTATCAATCGATAACAACCGGGACCTAATATTTAACGTGCCCTCCGAAACCCGGAAGCGCTCAGATGTTATGCCACTAAACGGTCACCCATCCAAATGTGTGCCACTGGGAACGTTGCTTAACTTTGGTGATCGATTAAGATCCCTCAGCCAAGCACAAAAAGTAGTACCTAGGTACACTTTTTTCTAAAGGTACAACTTGATGAAACTCACGTTTTAATTTTCATACATCGACGCCGGAAAGCGGAAATGTGGTAACTACGCGATAGTTGCACAGATACACTCCAAAAACAATACCCTACCTCTTGGCTATCGGGTAAAAAATATTTCCTTCCTTTTGGGTTGCCGTTATCAGTTACAAACCTAGGCCAACGTTGTATTATTTTATAATTCTGTTTTGAAATAAATGAATTGTCTTTTCGCAATTTATTTAATAGTGTATCACTGTAAAACTCAATTGTACCCGGGCGAAGCCGGGCCAGTTTGCTAGTTAAGTATAAAATACGACGTGTGCTGCTGTGTATTATATACGACAGAATTTTATAGCCACGGTTTCAAGTACGTAATCTTAATAAATCACTACAGCTTATTTTACACATGAAAATTACGATACATTTTATCGCGGATTTTCGAGGAATGCCACTATCTCCTTTGAATATTACGATAAGTATCACCTATGTACGGATATATGTATCCCTTCCAAGTTCCACGTGTCGTTCCATACTAGGGATAAAGTGAAAGGAACAGCCAAACTCTCGACTTCATATTTTTGTACGAGGTGTTTAAAACTTATTTCATATACATTTAGCAATTTTTTCCCTTTTTAGAATAGTTGCATTTTGAGAAAAATTAATAAATGAGATATTTATTGGCTTGATATTAAATATCGTTAGTAAAATGCTAGTCCTTATAATAATTGTAAACGTAAGGAAATATTTGTTAAGGAACTAGACCGGAATTTAAATCTGGCTAAACATGTAAATGTGTTTGTTTATACAATTGTGTGAAATAGGCTTGCCTCTTGGTGAGTGAAATAAGTGAGTGGAGAGATTTTTGCGGCTGTTAACATCATGGTCTTGAGACCCGATTAGTGTAAAGTGCAGTGCGTATGTAACAGCGCCATAATGAAAGGGAGGGGGAAACGGGAGATCCCCGAGCAAACCCGCCGGCCAGCGGCATCGCCAAGCACGATTCCCAGATGAAAAAATTCGGGAGCGAACTCGTCAGGATTCAAACCCGGTTCGCCTAGGTAATTCCACATATTTTCTAACACAAACGAAAGAAAAACTCCGTCTGTTGGATCATGGCGTAACATTATACACAATTTACAGTCCGCGCATCAGCTCTTTGTCTCTGCACGCCATAGCATGCCGTGCAGAGACAAAGAGTCCGTGAGCGTACTGTAGACGGAAGTTGGTAGGAATGAAAGTGAACACAGAAAACAAATTAAAAGATTTGTGTCTTGAATCCGATTGGCTGAATCTGCGTTACCTATACGTTAGGCCTTTATGTTGAAGTTCAGTCTTTTTATCGCCGGGAAAGCTTAACATTACTTCGCTCTTAACTCAATCTATACGTGAATATCATGATAACACTAAGGTAACGCAACTTTAACTTCAATGTTGATCATCCTATAGAGTTGTAGTTCTTAATTCACAGCTAACCATAATATGAATTTTCTTAGCTCTTACGTTAAAATACACGTAGTTACGGACAGCGAACATTTCGCTCTATTATTTCAAAAGTAGTAATAGACGTTTGAAGTTAACTACAACTTACTTTACTGAAGAACGTGTACTCCGGTTTAGAGACTACCGGATACTGTACGGTCTGGCACCACGTCTCGGTGTTTTCTCGACGCATTACGCTTAAGTGCCCGAGTGCCTGTTTGGCACTTGAGTTCGTAAACCCCGTCAGCGACTCTCTCCTCCGCGAGGTGCGAAATCTTGTACGTGTCCAATAAGGTTTGCTTTTCTCTAAGAGGGAGGAGGAGGGAAGGGGAAGGAAAGGTGTGTGTGTGTGTGTGTGTAAAAACTCTCCCGGGAAGGTGCAGCTGTCGATACCGTCAACGCCGAGGCTTCGTTGGCATACGCTTGGAGGCTTGTCGACGTGGCGTAGATGGAGCGGCACGCACAGCTCGGATTCTCGTCAAACTTCTTCAAGATTAACTCTACACTTTTCAAACAAAACTTTGAAAAATTATTACTCCCTGGGACAGAATATTACAAACACGTCTGAAACACGGGCCATCTTTGAAATAACAGAATGTGAACAGTTTGAGCACAAAAAACAATCATTTCCAAAGGGTTTTCTTACAAGGTTCCGTAATATATAAATGTACGAAAATGGGAAANTGAGCACAAAAAACAATCATTTCCAAAGGGTTTTCTTACAAGGTTCCGTAATATATAAATGTACGAAAATGGGAAACCGTTTTCCTTCTTAGCAATTATACTCATTAGATATCGTATTAAAAGACATTACTCGCACTGAGAACTTGAATAGTATGTTTCAAAAACACAAACTCCGNACTCATTAGATATCGTATTAAAAGACATTACTCGCACTGAGAACTTGAATAGTATGTTTCAAAAACACAAACTCCGTAATACCTCATTAACCATTCGGCCATGTACAAGCCAGCGGATGTGTAAATGACAGCCCTACCAAAGCTCCCCACACAAGCCGCTAAAAAGATAGATAAAATATCAAAAAAGCTGTACACGTTAAAACACCAATATTAAAAACGGAATNGCTAAAAAGATAGATAAAATATCAAAAAAGCTGTACACGTTAAAACACCAATATTAAAAACGGAATTAATCAAGTCTCCTCCCTACGACACTCTACACGTTAAAATTATACAACATAATAAAAGTTGAAATAGACGTTATTTATGGTGTATACAAAATTATAATTAAACTCTCAATCATGTTTTGCCCGAACGCTAAAGTACTATGAAAAAGGGTGTTCGTAGTTAGCCACGAGTGCAGT